>JALIZH010031598.1:0-185968 GCA_030522465.1 Rhipicephalus appendiculatus
GCGCTAAAAGAAAACGGAGACTTCATAAGTCTCGGTTTTCTTTTAGCGCTTCACCATCATGAGTGGATATGCATAGTATGGACCAGTGGCGAGTAGCGAGATTCGCCCAATTTTTGTGCCGCATACTATGGAACGTGACGACGATATGACACGCCGAGACCCTAATATTAGTGCATGTTTATTAAAGCATAACTCCGCTCGAGACCCACTGTTCCCCTTGTTTGCCGCTTGGGTTTGAGATATCTTGTATCTGTTCGCATTCAGAACAGAATCACTGGACAACCGATCGCAAACAAGCGGCGCTAAAGGGACTTGAACTGGCGCGCTCCTTGAAGCAGCGAAGCGCTATTCCTCGAACCAAAAGTACTGTAGCAGACGACGCGCCGTTTTCTCTCTTTCAAAGTCAGTTACTGTACTTTGTTGTATCTTGTGTTCGGCGGTTTTCCCATGAAGTGAAAATAGCGTTGATATTCATTTTTTAAACGTGCTCTATACCAACACCACGTAACAGTGTTGTGCGAGACGGTGGCGCCGCCGCAGTCGTTGGCCCAACGTCGACGCAGCCAGCCACTTCATTCAAGCCCTTCGCTGCTGCCGTAGGCCGGCCCGCCATCGGAATGTGGTGATTCTTCGTCGCCTGTGTGCGTTTCCCCTATCGTGGTGGTGGTGTGCGCGGACACCAGCTGACCGACTATATGACGGCGGCCGTGAGCGGCGGTGATTCAGATCGCCGGAGCGACGTCGAGCCTCCCAGTACATCGAAGGTGAGTGTGTGCATACACTGCGGCTGCTCTCTCCTGCTGGCATTCGCGGCATCTTGTCAGAGACACGCGCGCTTGTCTCAGGCGGATTGCGAATACGTTCGGAGATGACTTTTGCGTGACCTGTGGTGTTCGTGACAACGTTTGTCAACGCCGTTGCAGAGTGGCAAAATAAATGCGAGCATTACGCTGGCACCGTTCGTGTGCCGAAACAAAGCAAGCATTTTTCCTCTGGCGGAAATTTCCTCTTTTGTTACTGCACGAGAAAAGTCACGATGACTCCACTGGAAACCAGAAGATATAATGCTTCTTTTCAAGTTTTTTACTTATGTCACCATTAAAAAAGGATTTAGTGTAGAGCAACGCATTCGTTTGTCCAAGTGCACAGCACGGTTGTGCATTTCCTAAGGCGTGTTTCGTGTGCGCATTGCGATTGACATGGTTCTTTGCAGTGTCGGGAAGTTTGGTAGCTGGTTCACTCCAACTAATCTTTTACAGCCGGGGCTGTATGTGCCGAAAGCATCACACGAGAGTCGGGGTTTACCGTTGACCAGTTATTAACGAGCGCCGAAGACCCCCATTAATTCGGTAATCGGAGCTTCGAGCCGGCCACCTTGGCCGCTACCTTGGGTCGTGGCAGTGTTGCTCTGCGTTTAAACGCACACAAAAATGCCAGTAGAAAAGAGTTAAGTGCAGTTGACACAGACCTTGGCCTCTTAATTTGTGGATACACAGCTTCCATAGTTAAGTATGATTTGTGCAAACACTACATTTGTCTCTTCACCTGTTTGAAATCTTTAATGAGAAGTGGTGCCTTAAGAAATTAATTATAAACCACACAAAAGGTTGCTGTTGTGTATTTGAAAAATAAACGTGCTTTTTCGAAGCAGACTTTTCCTCTAAGGGGTCGACAATGTAGTCTGGTGAAATGCCAAGCTTCCAGAATGTTTGCAATGTGAAGACGACCATTTTCACTGACCTGTGCCGCACGAGAAACGACATTGAATGATATTTTCTTCAGTTCAGCAGCCACACGTATAAATTTAATGGCGTTTGATCTGGCGCTTGATCTAGCAGGAAAACAGGGCCAATTCCTTGTGGAATGCTTCATTTAACCCTTTGTAGGTCGTCCTATATTTTTGACATGGTGATATAAAAACCGGCTTTGGTATATTGATGTAAGCTAGAAAGAAATAGTATGAAACAAATTTCATCAAAATTAAGACAGAAGTTTAGTGAAAAAAAGTGGGACATATATGTCACAAAAAGTGGGAAAACACTGTCCCGATCTCTCATGACGGCACCATCTCGCAATTGCATCAGCGGGTATTTTGGGATGAAACGGCCGGAGCAAGTGGCACCCTGTGTCACTTCTCTAGTTGTGAAGGGGAAAGTTGTGCGGACCTCATTTCAACAGGAGAACACCACCTGCAGTAGCGTCTCTTGAGCCTTCAAAGCGCTGTGGTATGTTCCTGTAAAGCTTACTTCACCGCATACATCAACCACATTTTTTTTTACCGTTTGGCTATCCTTGCTTTTGCTGTCGAAATCGTCGAGTACAGATGTTATCCCTGAACATGTGCCTACATTGCAAGAGGTATATGATATGAGGAAAAATATTTCCACGCAATAATATCCACAATTGCGCTGAGAGATTAGCGGGATAATTTCGCAGGGGATTGTTCCGATGCATTTATCGGTCAAGTTATTTCGCAAATTTACAAAAACACGTGATGACTGGAAGCTAACATCGCCTCTCTCAAAAACCATAAAAAGAGGAAATTATTCGGCCTTTTAATTGGTAGGTTCTGTCTATCTCAAGAAGAGGAAAATTCAGAAGCTCTTGTAAAAAAAATTAACCGAAATTCAACGCTATTGTAACACTACATCCACCCTTCGAAAGCGTGGTAAAAGAATTTTCTTTGAGAATATGAAGACTTAGGTAACTTAGGAATATGAGTGACTTAATGTTGCGCTAATTGCAACGGGTGATGTGAGAGAAAATTTTTTCTGTAGACGGAAAAGTGGGACGTATGTGTGCCACTGCCACACAAAGGGTTAAGACGTTACCTAGGAAAGAGAAGATTAGCAAAGAAGAAAGTAATAATGTCATTAACTTGTTGGCTGAACAACTGCCACCATCCACATTTCAAGGGCTACAGATAGGACCTAAGTTTGCAGATCAGCCTAAGGTGCAGCCAGTTCAGCTGATGTCATGGATACGCAAAATCGCAGACCGGCTATCGGAAGTAGAAAAAACTGTGTTCATAAAGGAAGGCATCAAAGAGGCTACCCTTGACGTATTTAGAAAGCCGAATGAGCTGTCTTTGGCGAAAATGGCTTGAACTATCAAAGAAAAAAACTTGAAGCTCCTACTATCAGACAAGGCTAACTCCTTTGTCCTCATCAGTTGGGACTAGTATTCAAATTTGTCCTTGCAGTCTATCCTGAAGGTTATTAAAAAGAAATGAAACTGACGGTAAAAAGCTGGCTTGCATGAAAAAAGAAGCAGTGAAAGCATGCGAGAAACTCGGCCTTACAAAGCTGGGAAAACACATTAAAGAAAGCAAGGAATTGACCCTCAAGCCGTTTTTCTCGGTGAATGTGCACAAACCGGGCCACCCGTTCGGGACTTTGTTGAAGACAAAGCAACATGGCAACGCTGCCTTGCGGGCTTCCCCCAAGTTTGCCTCTCCACTCTGCCAGTCAACGACCCCTTTAGGATTCCCTTGAAGTGATTGAGTACATACGTGACAGCCCACCGGTGAACTGTTTTTCGATAGATGTCAAGGATCTCTTCTAGAATATTCCGAGGACCTGTTCGGGATATCCAAGTTCCAGGATGTGTGCAAGTGCAGTGTCGCGGGTTTTCACGACCTTTTGGACTATTACCTGCACTCGACTGTCATAGAACATGAGGGGATTTCATATGTCAAAAGAGAGGGTGTCCCTATTGGTTTGTGCGTTGCATCGGTTCTTTCAGATTTGTTTTTGGCAGTGGGTAACCACGAGATGTCGGATAGTGTACGCAAAACCGGCATCATTGCATCCCAGACAACAGAAACACATCTCCAGCACGTTTTTAAAACGTTCCCGTGAGGACATTGTAACGTCTTGAGAACATGCTCAACTCGTCCTGATGGAGTCCAAGAAAGATCCTATTGTCCGGCCACAGCATGTCTTCTGAACATCCACAAATGGTTCACCAGGACATTTCTGGCACTATTTCAGGATTTATAGGGGATTGAAACATACTCAGTTGGTCCACCAGGACATTTCTGGGACGTTTTGCGTGCGAACTGGGCTACCCACCAATACCTTTCTGGGACATTTTGCGTACCGACTGGGCTACTCATCAGGACATTTCTGGGACGTTTTGCGTACCGACTAGGCTATCCACCAGGATTGGTTGAATGCTCAATTACTGTATTTTAGATTTAACTTTTATGTGAATGTAACGTTAGAGCACGGTTGTGTATTAATAGTATAGAAACGCGTCAGGGCCGATGCAGACAATGCACGTGCACGGTACGTGGCTGTGCCATCCGCTGAAGCAAGCACAAGAACAACCAGTTTCTGGAAATACTTTATTCTTATGCCCAATAATAAAATCCTTCAAATGATGAGCTGGGCGAGGCATTCAGTGGTCTTCATTCGTCAGAATAATCAGCGTGTACTTCCAGTGATCCTAAAAGAAGTCAAATTGCTTTTTTTAGGACAGTTGTTAATGATACTATGCATATTTTGCAAGCACGGCGCGGTGCCACTGTCATGATCAGTGCAGAGAATGTTTGAGACAGTAGGGAAACAATTTCTTCCTGAAGTATATGCGCTCTTCACGTTCGTGCAGCTGAAATAGCCTGTGTGTCTCCTAGCTCATATATAGGGCAAAGGCTTTGGGAAGTGCACCACAAATTATGCTGTGCAGCTTTACAGGAACTGACACACCATTAATCTAAAATCCCCCCAGCAAGCAGTCCCTTAGTTTCTTCAACAAAGCACTGCAAGAACGCATTTGCATTTTGTAGTTTGGTTCTGCCAAAAAAAAAAAAAAAACACTTGCAACAAAAAGTTCTCTGTTTTCCCAATTCCGGGTGCAACCAAGGATTGTCCAGAATTGGTCCCTCGAACTATTGGCTAGTGGAAAACCGTCAATATTAAAGCAAAGACTGAGTCCGTCAGGCAAGTGTGAACAGTCCAGCAGTTTGCCGCAGTCGTCCAGCCTCTAGGCCAAAATGGCGAAACTCCCCTCCTGCCAGCTCTCTGATGTTAAGGGTTAGTTTGCAAGAGTGTCCTAACAGATGACGGTATTGACAAGAAACAATGTGGCTCTGTAAAACTGACAGCAGTGACGTGACCGCGGCGTGCGAGCACCACGATTCAACCACCCACGCTTGTAATCTTCGTCGGACATTAAGCCCATCGCTTTAGTCGTCGTCGGACGCAATGCCTCGACTTGCACGGTCATAATCTGCACTCTGCACATCACTGCTGAGTCGGCGCCGATCATGCTGCAACGAAGAGGCTGGTGGCGGCAAATTTGTCGTCATCGCGCGAGCCACCGCTGATCTACTAGATCTGCAACACGCTGATACACCACGTGTGCATTATCGTTAACAAGATCGGCAGAATCGCCACTAACCTCGGTACTTTGGGCGCTTGAGGTCATCGTTTATGCTCACAAGCTGAACACACCATTGTTTACGCTCACAAGCTGAACACACGCATCGACGCGGTATTTTCGCTCGCGGCGAAATAGTCGTTCGCTGCTTTCTGCCATCACGAGTACACAAAATGACTGCAACGCTTTCAAGAAAGTGGATGGAACTCACCAATGTTCATGACTGGATGCGCCATCACACGTGCAGCCTCTCCGCATGCCGCCATTATACCGCCGTGACCGCCATGGTCTCCCTTGAAGTGCAGAGCAGAAAGGAAGCGGAAGCCGGAAGACACAGCGTGGAGAGTGCTGAAAGCCACTAGGGGGGCCACTTTTTTTTTTCCGGCCACTTGAGTGAAGCGGTCAGAAATCCGGGAAATTTAAAATAATGCCGGCGAATTTTAACTTTGCGAGGGTTATTTTCTCCCCAACTAGTGCGTTTTAAACAGGAGGAATAATTAGTATTGCGTGCCATTGTCATGTCGGCGATTCGGAATAAGGCAAAACGTGCTCGTCGGCAATCATGAATTTATAGATAACTATAGGTTGTTTATGATATCGCTAGATGTATTTTTATAATAAATCTGCAGTCAAGTGGTGTTCATTGCACAAATGCTATAATTCCCATTGATAAACAGCATAGGTGGTTGCTGTCCTGAACACGTCCGCATGAGAACACTTTTAGGATAATCCTGCCAACGATGTTCTGAGGACATTCTCAGAATGCTGCCAAGCGGACGAGGACGTTTGTACTTTTTGAGGACGACCACAAGATGTCGACTGTTGTCTGGGATGTTTCAGATACGTTGAAGACTATTTAATTTGCACTGAAAGAAATGAGACAAACACTTTTACCCCGCAAAGCGTCGCCAAGTCATATGAAAGGGCACACAAGGGGTTGGAATTCACTTATGAGCTTCCAGTAGATGGTAGATTGCAGTTCCTTGACTTGGAAATTGAAATGGGGGATCAACACACTTGTTGGTCTTACAAAGTGCGGGGTGGGAAAGGGCTGTGCGGGGTGGGAAAGGGCTTCTACCTTTCGATTCGGGGCACTCGAAAACAATAAAAAGAGGAATTGCAACCACATGGCTGAAACAAGCCCTGGTGAAATCTTGCCACCATAGGGTAGAAGAAAGCATGGCAGCCCAGATTAAGCGTCTTCAAAGCAGTGGCTATCCTAAAAGAGTGACCACACAAATTTGTGAAAAACAGATAGGGGAACTCAGAAGTGAAGGATAAAGTTGCTCTAGACAAAAGCAAGAGGCTGGTTGTTAAGCCATATGTACACAACCTTTCGCACCGAATGAGGAAAATCGCTGCACGACGTGATGTTAAGGTCATCTTCGCAGCCACGCAAAAGCTGAAAGGCTTGTGCAAAAAAGTCAGTGCACGTGAAATGCCCCAAAAGCTCACTTGCGAAGTTAATCACAGAGACAGGTTTGTCGATTGCACGAAAGGGCAGGTATATAAGATTCCCTTATCATGTGGTAGGCCCTACGGTGGACTGACGGGTCAATGCCTTAATCTAGGGCTAAGAGAGCATCGGTACGCATGCCAGCAGCTATACTCGGCGACAGCTTTTCTTGACAGCACTGTGGAAGCTACAGAACCAAAGCGCATGCCTGCACCACGCCAAAAAAATAGTACTGAAGTTTACTGATAATTTTCTCATTTGTCTTGCTGAAATAAATACTGCTTTATTTATTATGAGACTTCAACAGTTGTGGGAAGTTGTAGGCAAAATACAGTTATCGTTCACCTTGCAAGAATGATTTCCTTTCCTTTCCATTTCTTAGACAGTACCAGCTTTTCAGCCCACCCGTTTTCCAAGGAAACATGGCGTCCGTGACATCACTGTGTGGTCGCATAAGCGCTGTTTAGTTCTCCAAGAAAAATATACTCGTAATAGGACACTATAATGTACACTGAACAATCGAAATGTTTCTCACATTCATAATTTTCATGTATATGCTTTTATAAACGCGCTAACGATGCGAGCAAGCAAAACCGAAATCAGCCGCAAGCTGCCGAACTACTTGCGGAGCAACACGAGTGTGCGGAAGCACCGCCTCCGTAGCCTTCGCTCCAATGTCAAGATAAGTTGTCGCCGAGTATAGCAGCCGCAAGTAACTTAGCAGTGCATTGCAAGAAATGTCCCTGTGATGCCTTTTTCAAAAGAACTGCCCAGTAGAAAGAACGGTCCGAGAAATGTTAGAGACTCTGAACAGTATGGAAGAAGGCGAGGATGCTTGCATTAGTGCTCCTTCTATCATTCTAACGGCGGCGGCTGAGGTAGATTTCGCTAAAGTTACAAGGTAATTTTGACTCAGTGCTTGCTTCCATGAATCGCTCCCTTTGTTATCCTTCTCCTCCCTTTTCTCTCCCCCCCTTTGTGCATGCTTGTTTGACACGCCCCCTTCGCGGGACCATGTTTTTTTGTCACATTCAATAAACCAGTTGGTAGTTCGGGCTCGTTGAGTCCTGTACTGCGTTTTTTTCGTCCCGTGTCTGTATTCGCAAAGCGCACTTTTGATGAATCCACACTAACTAGCCCACCTTATAGCTCTTCTAAATAACTTTTTTTTTCTTTTGTCTGTGTGTTGCTTTGTGCCACAGTTTTTTCCTTCGGAAGTAATGAACCAACTAGCCCAAGAAAACGTTTTGCTACGCACATTTCTCACTTCTGGTGGAGGCATTAGGTGACGAAGGGCATCAAGTTTGTTTGATCTGCCCTTGTGGCACCTCACAAATGACATTAAACCTTTAGGCATTAGAAAGTCAACGCCATTTTATGTGCCCGCGCATTAGCGAGAGTAGTCATTCATATTTGTTTAAACCAGCACAAGTCCATTGGCAGTGACTTTAATTACTGGGAGTGCACTTTGATGCCCACTTTTTTGCCATCTGCTTGTGGAACAGCAACTGCAGCTGATGTGTCAAAAGTCTCTGGCAATGCAAGACAACAATCATAAGATAACTGGCACTGCTCCTAGCTTACAGTCCGTTAGGGTGCGTACATCTATGGCAACCAAATTATATGCGGTGTGACAAAAAAGAAAAAAAAAGAAAACTAGACTAAGTGTGTAGCTTCAGTGGAATTGGCAACGACTGTTTTGCTCACAGTCATCCCACACACCTCCTCTATCCGTGTGGCCAGTTTCGACTTGACCGATCTTGCCATATGAGAGTGCTGCGTCACTGAGTGCAACTGCATTCTGCCAGAAAAAAGTCTGATGTAAAAACCGAACAGCAAATCAACATCAAGTTTCTTGTGAAGCTAAAGAAATCTGCCACGGAAACATTTCAAGTGTTAACCGAGGCTTATGGCGGTGAAAGTTTCTCTTGCATGTGTGTTTGAATGGCACAAGCGGTTTTCAGGTGGAAGGGACAGTGTGGAAGATGATGAACATGCTGGGTGCCCAAGGTCAGCAAATACAGACCAAAACATTGGTGGTTTGACCCATGTTGACCGAACATTACGTGTTTGTGCAGTGGCGGAGTTGGTTAACCTGGATAGGGAAGCTGTTTGATGTATTTTAACTGACAAATTACATACGAGGAAGTTTTTGCGAAGGTTGTTGCTAAAGTTCTGTCCAGTGACCAAAAATAGTGCTGTAAAGACGTGTGTGGACATGTTATAATCCATAGCAAACAATCCAAATTTATGTCACACCAGCGCAAAAAAAAGGAACAAAGGACAAAAAAGAAATACAGACGAGCACTTCCTTGTCCTTTGTTCCTTTTTTTTGTGCTGGTGTCACATAATGAACCACCCACTTGCCCAAAAATGTGCCCTCTTAATCCAAATTTGTTGGAATCTGTTTTAACATGTGGTGAGACATGGATTTTTACATACGACCCAGCAAGTAAGCGCCAGTCAATGCAGTAGAAGTACCCAGGATCCCCAAGACCCAGAAAAAGATGCGTGGTTAAAAAGAAAGCAATAATCAAGGCAATGTTAATTATCTTCTTCGACATTAATGGAATTGTAATGACCGAGTGTGTTGCCAGTGGTCAGACTAAAAGGTGTTCGGGAAAAAAATAGGAAAGCAAAGACCACAGTTGTGGAGTGATGGACGGCTGTTGCACCAGGACAATGCACCCGCTCACACTGCCCGATCTGTCAAGCCGTTTCTGACCAGCAAAAACATTACCCGTTATTCACCCGACTGGCTCCATGCGAGCTTTTTCTATATTCTAAAGTCAAACCTTGCTTAAAGGGAATCCATTTTACCTCAGTTGAAGAGGTTCGGGCAAAAACGGAGAATCTCCTCAAGGACCTTCCAAAAACCTCATTCCAGAACTATTACCAGCAATGGCAGCAATGAATGCAGAAGTGCGTGAAAGGGGACAACTTTTAAGATGATAATGTCACGGAGAAATGATTCTGTAAGTAAAACGGTTCATTGGACCAGTCTCTTTTTTTTTCTTTTTTGTGTCACACCTCCTATAAAGTAAAACTGTTATGCTTGTATCACATTTCTTACAAGTGGTCGTGCTCCATGTTTTTGTTGAGAAGGCAATTCTTAATGATTGAGTGTATGTCAATAGAAAAACAAGAAAACCTAAAGTTTCTCACTATTGCACAAGCTATGCTGTGCAAATGGTTTGTAATTGAGGTGTCAAACTGAAATTTCTGCCACAACCACGGAGCAAGAAAGACAGGAGAAGAAACTCCGTACTGGCGCCAGCGCGAGCGTGCGCCGCGATAATGTCACCCTGGGAGAGGAGGTTGGCGAACGTGCGCGCAGCGATCCTCGCGGCGACTCGCGGAACTATTCGTTTTCCGCCGCGGTAGGAGAGAGAGAGCGCGGGCGCTCTCTCTCTGGGCACCTGGGCGTCGTCTGCTACATCTTCCACTGGCCGCTTGCGCTACGTTGCCATCTACTGCCAAAAAAATTGTTTTTTGCCACAAAGGTTCGCTCTAAAAAAATAAAGCCCGAGCAAAGCATTAGTGCCAATCTTTTTTACTCTTCCTATTTTGTATCGGATGCTTTTAAGACGACAATGAAAGGAACGAACTGGCACAATACAGAAAGCAGACGATTTGAAATTGTAGCAGGCACGTATAGAAAACCACGAATGGTGTGGCTTGGTGTTTCATAAATTTTTCAGCATAACGAAAGACAACAGTTTGTTCTAGTTTATTAACGTGCGCCATCAAAATGCTGATCAGAGCATGTGATACAGAACTGGTGTGCGGGGATAGAAAATTTAATCAAACTTCTGCATCACATTTGGGCAGACGTGAACAGACGAAACAACATCGATGTTGACTTCGAAAATCAACTAGTCATAAGTTCAGCAGTCCCCGCCGCGCTGCTGATTCACGATGTTGACTGTGTAAGAGGTCGCTGGTAGTTGACATGGAGCGATGATGTTTGTACCGAACTGCACCAGTGGATATAAGTCTTGCGCTGAAAAAGTTCGCACCTTCAAAGCTCCAGCTGACCCTGAACGCTTGCAGGAATGGGCGAGAGCTATAGACCGGGTGGATCGCGATCTCACAGCATGCGACTACGTCCGGGAAAAGCATTTCCCCAGCGAAATGGTAAGCAGGCAATATGCATCAACCCCCGTTAATCACACTTCTGCAGGCAGGCTCCATGGCATTTGTTTCGTTATGAGCGAATATAGCACGTCAGTTTCCCACAAATAAAACTTTCGCCCTAGCATGCGAAGGTGAATAAATTGAAGAAAACTAAAAGCGTACGGAAAGCACGCACGGATTGGTGAATAAATTAAAACGATCCGCTGTAGCGATTCTTGACAGTTCCATGAGATGCAAGGGTGGCGCTTAAGCACCAAGCAGCGGCGCGCAAGCAGGCGGCAATTGAGGGCTCGACGCTCCCTGCGTCTGCCGCTCCGACGCGGCAGTTCGGCCGCGGTTCTGTAGGTGGCGCTGTCACAACGTCCGCCGCCGCTCTTCAGGGTGACACTAATTGCAGCACAGAACGCCGCCGAGTTTCCCCTCCTGTCTATTCTTACTCCATGGACACAACTGAACCTGAGTTGGGAAAGATAATGTGCGTTATAAGTGGGGGGGGAATGTTACAAGTGACAACAGTTGTTGCGGTCTACAAGAGGTGACCGATTTGAATGGAAGCTCATTGAGGCAATTCTTCTGCTGTGCAGAAGTACGACAGGGTTCCTGAACTAGCACACGAAGGCGCTCACTTATGTGAAATGGTTACCCACCATTGTGGAAGCGTGTTTTAAATGCGAAGTAAATCGAAAGAAGGGGGGGGGGGAGGGGGGAGAAAAGAGGAGGAAACACCTGGCAATAATACCTCACATAAAAAAAACTGTGCAGAAAATTGCTTTCTGCGCTATATAGAGCAACAGAAGTATCACTTACGCAGTTGTCGCCCAATTCCTTGATGTAAAATGCTTCTAACAGTTGATTTATTTGGGACGTGTAAAAAAGTGCATATATATGCAGCGACCAAATGAATAAAGCCAGTTGATAGTTTGTGCCCTTTTCGTTTACGCTGTCTTTTCCTTCCTGTGTTCGTCCGATTGAATGCGCATCGATTCCCACCATAGACATGCACCAACTCGCCCAGCAAGAAGTTCTTCTTAAATAAATGATTAATGATTGTTGAAATAACAATATGGTTGGCAATTATTACAAAATGAATTGCCATGACAGCTAAACATAGGTCGGCAAAACTTGTGGAGCTCACTCAGACTCACTCATGAAATATATTTTGTGCTTAGTGCTCACTCGGACTCAGACTCACGAAAATTTTCTTCAACCGGATTCACTCGGACTCAAACTCACCAAAACATTACTCACCCGGACTCACTCAAACTCAGACTCTCGGCTCGATCATAGTCTTGAGTGAGTCCGAGAGAGTCGACTCATGAGTTCGTTAGCCTATAATTATCTTTATCGACCATGATGTCAATGCTCTATAACACCAATATCTTACGTAATCAGTGCTCTTCTTGGCGCCTTTTGATATAGTCCGTTCGAACACGAGTTAAGAGTGCTCAAAAACCAGTAGGGTAATTTTTCTTGAAAGAGATGAACAGAAGATATATTTATCAAGAACTTCCTTGGAAGAGTTGGCAAGGGGGGGAAGGTCAAGGCACTGCTCTATGTAATTCACGCCTCTGATCAATAAATATTGAAATAGTGTATGAGAGACACTGCTTTGGAATACGTGTGAGTAGACGTGAGTACGGTATAAACGTGAATCCAGGCAAGGCTGATAGTAATGTTGAAAATGAGTAGATATGACCATAGGTCGGCAAAAAAGGGGAACTCACTTAGACTCACTCATGAAATATATCTTGCGCTTTGGACTCAATCGGACTCAGACTCACCAAAATTTTCCTGAGCCGAACTCACTCGGACTCGCACTCACGAAAATTTTCTTCAGCCGGACTCACTCAGACTCACCAAAATATTACTCACCCGGACTCACTCAAACTCACACTCACGGCTAAATCTGAGTCTGAGTGAGTCGACTCATGACTGAGTTCGCCGACCTATGCATCTAAATAATTTGTATAGAAAGAACATCGAAAGACTACTAACAAAGCAATTTTTGAGCATTTCCTTTACCAAGATGCTGAATATTACTACATAGCAAATGCATTATTTCTTGTTTGAATAAACTATTAAGCTGATATTGTTACACTATATTTTTATAACATGATGACTATGTACTCTACTTACCTGTACCTCATGTTGCATTTGATTCCATTCATTTTGTATCCGCAACATAAATCATGGAGTTGTATGATAATGTCTTTTATTTTCTGCTTATTGATCTGTTTACTTGTATTGTTCAGCTGATATTGTATTACCACTTTCCACTGTGTGAAACATTTTTTATACCTTCTTTTCATGCGGCAGGTGTTTGTTTGTTGTAGGTGTCCACGGCGTTGTCAAGCTATCAAAAAATAGCTGTTACCGTGGGCTCCTTGGTTATCATGTTTTGTTTTGATGGGGAAAGTAAACTGACTTGAATATTGATAATTACGCCATAGCCAGAACATAGGCAGATGACACTGCTTTTCAATGCCCATAATGGTGCGATTGCAATAACTAATGCCAACCATGCAATAAACCTTTTCGCTACCTTAAAAAAGAAGAAAAACAGGCCAGAATTACCGAAAAAATTTAACTCAATTTGTGGATTTTTTTTTTCTTAATAAAATAGTAGCATTCTTTGAATTCAATGGGGTTCCTTTAGTTCATGAAGCATGTAAACGAAAGATGAATTGAAGGTGGCTTCACCGCATGGCAGCATAGGTCGGCAAAACATGTGGAGCTCACTCAGACTCACTCATGAAATATATTTTGCGCTTGGGACTCACTCGGACTCAGATTTACTCAAATTTTTCCCAGCCGGACTCACTCGGACTCAGACTCGCAAAAAGTTTTCCCAGCCGGACTCACTCAGACTCAGACTCACGGCTTCATCTGAGTCTCAGTGAGTCTGAGTGAGCCGACTCATAGTCCATTAGCGTACAATTGGCTTCATCGAACTTGGTGTAAATGCACTTTAACACCAATATCTCGCGTAATCGGTGCTGTACTGGGCGCCTTTTCATCTTGTACCTTATCAGTGGTTGCAATCCAGTAAGTGAAATGAAAAATGAAATGTGTTTATCACAAATTCCCAGAAAAGAGTTTTCGGAGGCGGGGGGTAGTCACGGCACCTTCCCCCCCCTTACTCCATAACTCACACCTCTGATCAATAAATATTGAGCTGGTGCTTTGAAGTATGCGTGAGTCGGCATGAGTATAAAAGTGAACCTACGTAAGAGTGATAGTAAAGCGAAGTTGCGTAAAGAGAACTGTAGATCGGGAAAAAAGTGTAGAGCTCACTCAAGCTCACTCAAGAAATACATTTTGAGCTTACGGCTCACTCGGACTCAGACTCACCAAAATTTTCCTTAACCGGACTCACTCGGACTCAGACTCACGGCTCGATCTCAGTCTGAGTGAGTCTGAGTGAGTCTGAGTGAGTCGACTCATGAGTGAGTTTGCCGACCTATGCATGGCAGTGCAATGAAAAACGTCAATAAAATAAAAGCCGAGACACAAATAGCCGAACATGTGGCCATCCAGCGTCAAGAAACACAAGTATGACGAGTACAGTCTTCATTGGTTCTGTGTGGGACCAATTTTTGCTGATGACCAGTATAGTCGTCGTCAGTCACCTTTTTACAAAATCTCGTGACCACTATACTCGTGAACGGTAGCAAAAGGGTTAAGGATGCTCTCATTGCGGTGCACAAAGATTTCTCTTGAACTAAATGTTTGAGGTCTGCACAGCCCGAAAACCTGCAGAATGCACAAATTGTGTTATATTATAAAAGTTGAAACGATGGCATATATAAAGGCCCTCATAGTTTTGTTTGAAGAACGTATGTCATAGAATTAAGGTAGGTCACCACCAGTGTTGCGGAGTTGCCACTCTGGAATTGGAATGACTCCGGATTCATTCCACATTTTTGCGACCACGGAATGGAATGGGAATGGAATGGGGACAATGATTGGAGGAATGGAAT
This sequence comes from Rhipicephalus appendiculatus, assembly GCA_030522465.1. Taxonomy (NCBI): domain Eukaryota; kingdom Metazoa; phylum Arthropoda; class Arachnida; order Ixodida; family Ixodidae; genus Rhipicephalus; species Rhipicephalus appendiculatus. The sequence continues at coordinate 14,956 of JALIZH010031598.1, forward strand.
GGGAATGGAATTAAGCGCTTTTTGCACGGAATGGAATGGGAATGAAATTACGTCTCTTTTCCGAAAATAGAGCACCTTTTCGTCTACGCGCTGTTTTTCAAACTTCAAACATTTGTAAGTCAAAGCCTCGAATTGAACAATAAAGCAGTATTTTTAAAATGGCTTGGCTGATTAAAAGCACGGTACATTTATAAGCAACGCACTAGCTACAATTCTCTCCTTAGACTGTGTTGCTTCGAAGTTTGTCTCTATTCTTCGCGTAACCGCGGTTATATGCCGTCGTGCGGAACTACGGCGGCGGCATAGCCCCCCTTACGCCTTGTGATTTCCTTTTTTCCCTCGACGGCGCCTCAGCCGCCTGCTGTCTCACCACCCTTCACTTTTTTGTTTTAGTGCGATAGCAATTATATGGACACTCTCGGCTGGTTTTCGCCGTCGCCGTCATGTCCCGTATATGTATATGTATCTATATATTTATAAAAGCCACAAAGAAAAATAATTCAGAAAAATGTTTCCGACGCACGGCATCGGAAGAGGGACCTCTCGCTCTGCAGCGCGCGGCCCCAACCGCTGAGCCACGAAAGCGCACGTCCTTCAATGTTCTAACGGCGAGCTATTTATGTATACAGCGTGTTTTCACCGTGTTTTCAGCATTACCAGCGAGATGGCGCAAAGGGCGCGCTCGGCGGGGCTTCAGCTCGGAGCCCCGTTCGTCGCGACACGCGCTCTCATGCGCCCATCTCCCAACGCGTACTTTGCCCCGTGGGGGGTAAACGCCCGTGCGCTCGCGCGCTTATCTCGCGGTGGGGGAGAATTGTACGTCTTTCACCGGAACAATTGCGTTGTAGTTACCGAGCGCACGAAGGTCACTTCGCTCGCTGCAGTCTCCCCGTTTGCGAAAAGAGCACGCTTTTCAAACACAGCGAAGTAACAACTGTGACACTTGCTGGTTCGCGCTCGTCTGTACCTGTGAATACATTTCGTGCGTCGTTTTTGTTTGAGCAGCGTGTTAAGTGTCGAGCTGTGAACGTTGTTAGTTCGCTCTCGTTCTGTGCGTGTTGTTTTCGTGCGTCATGTGTTAGTGAGCAGCGCGCTGCACGTTTCGATCTGCTTCCCATTCGTCGCTTGACATTCCAATTTGTTGCTATTGCATTCATTGCTTCACCTTGAGGCGAAACTGTGACTTTTTCCTTCTGTCGCCGTCGGTGACTCGGACGCATATTCGAAAAAGCGCTTCTTTAAGTTGCATACCTGTCATTGCATACCTGCGCACAGGCGAACACAGAAAGTTCTCCTCACCCCGTCCATGCTTGCGAGGCGCGCTTGACAAGCGCGAGTGGTGACGAGCAGTGCGGCCCAGTGTTCCGTATTCGATGCAAAGGCACTAGGTGCCCGAGCGGTGCACTGTTCCAACTAATACCAGATCTAGAGGGTTTTGTTCCCAATTAACCAAATCTTAGTTTTCTCCATACTCACGATCGCTCCAGACGCGTGGCAAAACTGCTTAGTCCTCTTGAACACTACTTTTGTCAGCATCAAAATACACTATGTCGTCATTTTAGCATTAACACATTTGAGCTTAAACAATATTAAAACATCGCCATTTGTTCAAACAGGCTGATCATGCAAATACTATGGGTAGCGGGAGAACTTCCCCTATGGGAATTAATAGGGTGGTTGTACTGCACGAGATATGTCACCAAGCTACTCTTCGACTATCCCTGGACCTTGGTAATGTGTTTTGCGTACTTTTGCAGTTGTTAATGCATCTGATGGCATCAGCTTTATGAGGCGTTCAGTCCGAACTCGATAAAACTATCAATATACATTTACTACGTTGAGGAATTACAGGAATGGAATTCAACTGCCTGGCCATTCCTGGAGTGGGAATGGGCTAAGTTTTTTCATTCCGAGGAATTGAAAGAAATGAAATTGCAGCAAGTTCTAATGCCCTGGAATGGAATTGGAATGGAATGGAGGCGCCCATTCCGCAACACTGGTCACCACCTTCAAAAAGGCATTTTCTGGAAAAATTTGACTTTTCGGGCTTGAACATTTTCAAGCTCTCTGTCTATTGAAGAATATTTAGCAAAAAGAGTTATGCAGTTAACTTGAGCTGTTGGAAAGTTATGACCGTTTTTCCAACCCCCCTTCTAGACGCATCCGAAACTGAAACTGAAGGTTTCAGATTCCTTAACTTAATGACAGCCTGATATTGGTTGCCCAGGAAACACTTTTGTGTAAGTGAATGAGCACCTGTGCCCGCAGGTAAAGAAGCTACTGGGACAGGCGCTTAAAGAAGCTACTGAAACAGGCGCGCACGAAGGAAGCCGAATGGCGATTTGCCTGGACGAAAGGTGGCACAATTCTTGCGCAAAGGGATGAGAAGTCGAGGGTGCCTCAGATAACAGCTGAGAGCGATCTGGAAAAGATCGTCTGAACTGGTTGCGTTTCATCTTTCAGCAAAAACAAAAAGAAATCAGAATGGCTGCACATTGCTTAACGCCACACGAGTCGATTGGTGTCTCGTAAGAAACACCACATATCCTTCCTTCATACAAATGCGCAATCGGCCACAGACAAGGTTTGACGTCATCATGTTTACTGAAACGTGGCATTGCCGTGAATCCAAAGATCTTCGCATACTTAGCTATGCTACTTATTTCTTGAACCGCAGTGGTAAATTAGGTGGTGGGATTATGCTTCTAGTTGAAGATGTGTTTGAGTGTGAAATAGTCGAAGGTTTTTCTGTGGTTACTGACGATTACGAGATTCTGACTGTGAAATGTTCTTTGAGTATTTTTTCTGTGATATACTCCCCTCCCCCCCCCGCCAAATGCAACGTGTCCACCTTTCTTATGTTTCTAGACACTTTGCTGTTGTGGGCCAATGAAAATGATTACAAGCTTACTATCGGGGGTGCCCTAAAACATCGATATGCTAACTACTGGTCCCCGACGTCTTGAACTTTGTGATATCATGATATAAAACGCATTTACGAATGTTATAGGACACTCCACTCGATTTCATGCCCATTCCTACAGACTTATTGATGTTATTATAACAAATAGCACAAGTACACCTATTTGCTCTGGTGTCCTTGAGACACATATTAGCGACCATTTACCTGTTTATTCAATTTAAAGTCAAAAGAAACTTTAGGTTAGGGATGCAAAAGCACCGCCTACAGCATTCTGGTACATATGCCCTAGCACAATTGATATGTTTAATGAATATATATCAAAGATAAAATGGGACGCTGTTTTCTGTGAAACTGACACAGACACAGCATATAATGATTTCATCCAAAGTTATATTGAAGCCTATAAAAGTGCTTTCCGCTCAAAACAAAAGGGCGACTGCGCAAGTAAAGAAAATCTTGGATTACTTCAGAGTGCCTTAAAGCTATAAAAGTAAAAAAAATGAACTTTATCAGCGATTTTCCAAATCTCGAAAAAAAGAGGCCTTGGACACATTTAGAAAACACAAAAATACTACAAATTTTCTATTAAGGAAAAGCAAACTTGAATATTTTAGTAACCTTTTCAGCCCAGGAAAAACCAAGACATCCAAAACCATCCAGAAAAAGTTAAACATGTTGCTCCATCCATACTCGGATGATAACACATACCCGACTAAACTTAATGTAGACAACAATGTCCCGACTGGTGATGACGTTCCTGAAGCCTTCGACAGATTCTTTACCTCTGTTGGAGAGAGCTCGCACAACAATTCATGGCTATGCAAATAGGTGAAAGTGCATTCCTATTTCCGGTGACTACACTGGGGGTTACGGCTGACTTCATGTCACTTAATAATAGCAGGTGTTGTGATGTAGACGGCCTGGAAATTCGCCCAGTTAAGCATGTCATATCCTGAAGCAAAACTGCGATTCGGCCTAGTTGGAACATATTCATCTTGAAATATTTGTGCAGGCACACGGGCACACAGAAGAGACACACAAACGGGCGCAAATATTTGCGCCCGTTTGTGTGTCTATTCTGTGTCCCCGTGTGCCTGCGCAAATATTTCAAGATGAACATGTCATATCTCCTGTTTTAGAATATATCATTAACCTAATCTTCTCATTAGGCACGTTTCCTAGTCGTCTTCAGATAGCCTAAGTTGCTATTATTTTGAAAGGTGAGGACAAAAATAGCATGTCCAATTACCGACCCATTTCTATTCTACCTGTATTTTCTAAAGTAATTGGAAAGTTATCACATAAACGAATAGTGTCCTTCTTAACCAAGCACCACATTATGACACATTTTCAATTTGGTTTCACAAAGCAGTGCTCCACTGTTACTGCTCTACTAATGCAAAAAAAAATTCATACTCTATGCATTTGGAAAGGAAATTTCGTAGCTTGGAATTTTCGTAGCTTTTTCAAAAAGCATTTCACAAAATTAACCGCACTACATTAATTAAAAAACTAGGCCACTATGGTTTTCGGGGGAAGTTTGTAAAGGTCATAAAAACCTATTTGAAATACGGACAGCAAAAAGTAGAAATTAATGGCTACAGATCTAGTTTTAAGGAACTGTCACATGGTGTGCCCAAGGCAGTATCGTGGGTCCACTGCTTTTTAATATTTATGTAAGCGACTTGATAAACATTCATAATAATACAACCGTTATTATTTATGCGGATGATACCAGTTTATTTTTTAAGAACTGTGATTTGTGTAAACTTGTGGAGAAAGGAAAAGGTGTCTTGAAACTGCTGAATGTTTCGAGCATAAGCAATTCGCTAACCTCAGAAACAAAATGCATGCTCTTTCGTCAATAAATAAGCCCGTAAACTGCAATTTGGCCTGAATGATTGGCTGACAGTCTATTAATATTGAATCTCTAGTGAAAACTCTAGGAGTAATTTTCCACGAATACAAGCTGTGGAACAATCAGGCTGAGCTTATCCACACTAAAGTTTCTCATATTGTAGGTGTCCTATCACATTTACATTTTCTTTTGTCAGAAAAAATTAAACTCTGACTATATAATTCTCTATTTTCATCTACATTAAGTTATTGCCATCTAGTATGGGGCACCACAAGAAAAAATCCTGACCACCCTTATGTTCAGGCTGTGGGAGATACCCCTTTGAGATTTGTTTTTCAGACATCATATGGCTTGCCATTCCACGGTCATCAAGACAAGAAGAAAAGTTCGATCCAGTGCCTCATGTCAGGTGAACAGCGTACAGAATTCACAGCCTGTTTGAAGCTCGCCGCAACATATACATATACGCCTCCACAGCTTCAGAATGAGATAACTGACTGATTTGGAAATGCCATCCGAAAGGTGCTGAGCATTCTAACTAGATTGCACACTGAGGCATTCACTAGAGATGCCATCACTGCATGCGAGAACTGCACTCCCGCGTTTCGACCCGTTGCAAATGTCAAAACCAAGGGCTAGTCAAATGCGTATCTCCTGGCCAGTCATTACTCACATTGTACACAATGATTTTTTTAAATTTCCAATGCCTCTTTGTAATGTTTAGCTGTTCTCAATGCTGTGTAAGACTGCTTTAAAATTGCAGATGCTTGCCTACCAGTTTCCAAACAGACTGAACATGCAATTACATGAGGTGTGAGCCCATGCTCATTGTTTAAGAATTTTATTTCGATGGATGATATGAATTTTTATTTAATTAAAAATGAAAGCTGTATATGTGAAAACAAGATGGCCATCATGGCAACATGTGCCCCCCCGTTGTATTTTTTCTGGATTTACTCAGCTGTATCCATAATATCGCATAATATAATGTAATGTTGCTCAGTGCAGCATCACATGCACACATACATAGCGCTGAATGTGTATTTGTTCACATTATTTCCCTCAATAGAAGGCATTGTCAGTCAGCACTATGTGAGGTTGTTCTGTGTGCCTTTCTGCATCATTTTTTTAACTGTTCACCTACTACACGGCATTAGACGAGAATATCCGCATTTCATTAAAGCAACTTAAAACAAGATCATAAGTTGAGCGCGGCACTGAAGTGACGAGGACGGGACAGGGAGAACACACACGAGCGCTGTTTTTCTCAACCGGACTCATTTGAACTCACCCTCACCAAAATACTACTGACTGAGACTCAAACTCGTGGCTTGATCAGAACTTGCGTACAGCACAGAAAAAGGCGTCTTTTTCTGCTCTGTAGGCAAGTTTAATATGGAATAACAACTAGCCCATATCGACACCCTACTTCAGCTCGATCTGAGCCCGAGTGAGTCGACTCGCGAGTCCATTAAAGCATAATGAGATTTTTTGATCGTGGTGTCATGCAATGCTCTTTAACATCAATATATCGTAAATTTGGTGCTCTACTTCATGTCCTTTGATCTCGTACCTGCATATATGAGTTGTAAGTGGTTGAAATCCAGTAACGGCATTTTTATTGGAACAAACAACATGCACAAGATATCTTTTATTTATTAATATTTTTTTTACGCAATACTCATACTACCATCAGAGGCATTACAGTGAAGGGGAACACAATATAAGTGGGTTTACGCATCACATATAAACAGTAGAGATCAAAAAGTAGGCACAATAATAAATAAATTAACATACACAACCAGTATGTAGAGAAACACATAACAAGAAGTCATAAATCACTAAGTTAACAAGGCATAAAACGTATCATTTGATATTTCATTAACTACAGCAGCAGGTAATCTATTCCGCTCCCATATTGTTCTTGGAAAAAACGACATTCTGAAGGATTCTGTATTGGAAAACATTTCACGCACCTTATGTGAATGATCGCCCCGTGTAGTTGCATAATAAGGTTCTAATGTATACTGTTGCCGATCAATGCCAACTCTTTAGTGAAAAATATTATGCAAAAGTTTTAAACGAAGTTTCTTCCTGCGATTTTCTAGTGACTCCCATTTCAGATCCGCCTTCACTTGTGTAGCGCTAAAAGTAAGTGTGTAGTTTTGAGTCACGAACTTGCAGCTAAATTTTGTACTTTTAACACGAAAGTGTTTTATGCCGGGGTCCACCACGGCTCCTCTGACGTATTTCCGTCACGGATATGACGTTGTAAAATATAAACGAACATAATGAGATCAAAGAAAAACTAGAAGAAAAAGTTCCGTCGCCGGGCGTTCGAACCTACGACCTCTTGCTCTGCAGCGCGCGGCGCGAAACCACTCGGCTACGGGAGCGTACGCTCCTCAGCTTGCTAACGGTAAGCTATTTATACACGCCATATACCTCTGGCGGTCCTCAGAGCTCCTCGACTTCAGCGCATTTTCGTCATCACTAGCGAGATGGCGCGAAGGTGTCACGGAGCGCGCGCTCTAAAGGTCGTCGCACCTCTCGCTGGGATGAGCGTGCGCCTCCACGGGGCGTGGTCGCTGGTGCGCGCGCGCTTATCTCCTGATCGGGGCATTCGGGCGCTTCGCACTCCTTGCGCTTCCACCGCAAGTTTGCTTTGAAGTTACGGTGGTTAAAGAGTGCACAAAGGTCGCTTCGTTCGCCGCAGCAGCCGCGTTTACGAATGGAGCGCGCCGCTTTCACACGAAGTAATAATTGTGGCAGTTGTTCGCGCTCGTCCTGTGTATGCTTGTGCGTTCGTTTCGTGCGTCTTTGTGTTAGAGCAGCGCGCTTTAAATATCGAGCTGTGACAGTTAGTCCGTGTTCGTCTTGTGTATGCTCATTTCGTGCGTCCTTTCTGCTTGAGGTGCGCGCCGCTGCATGTTTCGAGCTGCTTGCCGTTCTTCACGTCACATTACAATTTGTTGCTGCAGCGTTCATTCCTTCTCCCTTGTGGCGAAACAATGCATAATAAACGCTCAACTACTTATGTGAATACACGTTTCGCTTTCGTGTTATACCGATTCCTTTGACAGAGGGATCAGCCATGTTTTTTTCTATGTGTTCCTTGTCACCTACCATCGGTGGATCCCATACCTCGCAGGCATAATCTAAAATCGATCCAACAAACGTCTTGAACAGCAGTTCTTTAGTAGCCATATTGAAAGATTTTGCATTACGCCGTAAAAACCGTAATGACTTGCCTGCGCTGGCGACTATGTGATCAACATGACGATGCCATTTTAAGTCATGAGTAAAATATACTCCAAGATACTTAAATTCATACACTTGGGATAAGGGAACATTATCTAAAGTATACTGAAATAAACGTGCATTCTTTTTCTTGGTAAATGACATGAAAACAGTCTTATCTAGATTTAAAGTCGTATTCCACTTGCGGCACCACTGACTGATAAGATTTACGTCACATTGCAAAACGCGGCAATCGTCTTCACTTGTAATAGGCCTATATAAAACACAGTCATCAGCGTACAATCTCATACGTGACATAACTCCTTCCCCGATGTCATTTATAAATAAAAGAAACAAAAGTGGTCCCAGAACTGAGCCCTGAGGGACACCAGAAGTGACGTCCCTTTTTGATGACTCAAAACCGTTCATAACTACGTATTGTTTACGCATCTTTAGGTATTCAACAATCCAGGCAACAACTCGTGTATTAATGTTGTAGGAATGCAATTTTTGAATTAACAGAGAATGAGACACAGTGTCGAACGCCTTCCTGAAATCGAGAAAGAAACAGTCGATAGGTAGTCGCTTGTCAAAAGCACTGCTGATATCATAAGTAAACTCAATTAATTGTGTTGTACAAGAAAAATTCTTTCTATGACCGTGTTGGTATGGATTAAATAGGGAACAGTCATTCATATGTGCAACAATACTTGAATATAAAATATGCTCTAACACTTTGCATGCTACACACGTTAAAGAAATGGGACGGTAATTACCCACGCAACTTCGCGGACCAGCTTTATGGAGGGGAACGACTGCTCCAATCTTCCAATCGCTGGGCTGGGAAGCTTCTGCAGAGATCTCTCAAAAAGTATTTTCAAAAAACAAGCTATAGGTCGTGCGCAAATTTTAAACAAGTAAGTTGTCAAACCATCAGGTCCTCCACCTTTACTAGTCTTTAGTTTTAAGAGCAACAATTCTATGCCACGTGTATACTGATAACAACGTCATCCATGTCACCCACCGAGGCCATCTGATCACGTGGTGCACTCTGGGCGCAATTGTTATTTGGCATCTCAGTGGAAAAAAACAGAAGCAAAATACTGATTGAAATGTTCCGCCTTATCTTTGTCTTCAGAAACTACACTATCTTTTGTTATGATTGACGGAATAGCCGTTGTTTCTTAGCCATTTCTTTTCACATGTTTCCAGAATTGCTTGGGGTCATCCTTAATTCTCAACAATATAGATTCACCAAAGGCATTCTTGGCTGCGCGAATTTCTCTCTTCATTTAACTCGTAGCTTCTTTTAGTTTCTGTGAATTATCACTTGATGGTACACGAAGGGAATGCCTGTGAAGCTTTTGCCTTTTCTGTGTAAGGCTGCGCAATGCTTTCGAAAACCAAGGCTCACTTCTGTTTTATCTTTCATTTAGTAATCGTGATGGTATAAAATGGTCGTGAAGATCTAGCAGCTTGGTTTTAGAGCAATCCCAATATTCATGTGTATTTTTATACTCCGCCTCTGTTGAAAAAACATCATAATACGCATCCAAGCCCTCATTTAGTTGATCTAACTGAGCTTTCGAATAGTCATACACCCGTCTCGGTACACTGCTAGCCTCTTGTCGGTTCAGACACCATTTGAGACAGCGCAAATAAACTGACCATATTCATCATTTCTTGGCTCAAGCGATCATCATAAGAAATTAGCGAACCTTGATCATTCCATACGACATTTGGGAGATTAAAGTGACAACCTAGCACCAGGTTATCGGCCTGTATCGTTTCAACTGCAGATCTGAATTGACGTAATATATCAACCGATGAGCAGGTGGCCTATAAAAACTAGATACAGTCAAGGCACATTTATTAGAAAGTGTTATTTGACAAAAGATAGCCTCACATTCACAGACTTCAACAGGCAGCTGGACAGATGAACGGTCTTTTCTATTAGTAGGGAAACTTTGCCATCTCTGGAATTTCGGTCTTTTCTGTAGCACGTGTAATTGCCTGGAAACATCTCATTGCCTGCTATATCATCACTTAACCAAGACTCGGTTCCTAAGATTATTGTTGGCTTAATCAAGTCGTTAAGTGTGCTAAATTCGTCAACTTTATTTTTTATGCTTCGGCAGTTTATCACAAGAAACGAAACATTGTCATTTTTACAGTGATGACGTCACTTCAGGGAAACAACCTGTTTTATCTCTTCATTGTAAACATACTTCATGCCATTGAACAGCAAAGTGCCACAACGAAGGCTATCTTTGTCGCCATCTTTCCCTCAAGATTTTCCCAAGTTCCACAGCTGCTTTCTTTTCGAACGTACTACGTCGGAAAAGTCTTCAGATATTGCAACCTGGCTGTTCTTTAACTTTTTAGCTTTACCCAGTACCAGCTGTTTCTCCTTGTATGAAGAAAAGCTTGCTATTAAGGGAAAATTTTTTCCGGTTGAAACCTGGATGTGCACGTTCAATTGACAAGTTGCGTAGACCCAACATAGAGTCGCATAGTTGAAGTATTTTACGCTCAGAATCTGCGCTCCTTTCAGCTTTATCAGTTTCCGTGACGCCATAAACATGAGATTGCAGCGTCGGCTTCGATTTTCAAGATCACAACTTTTGCCATCAATGACGTCATAAGACGACGCTGGTCGTCGCATGCATTTTTACACGCTCTTACTGTCGCAGAAAGCTGATCAAAATGAGATAACTTGGATTCCATCGACGTAATGCATCTACTCAGGTCATCAATGGCATTCTTATTTTCTGCCGGGGTTTCCTCAATGGCTGCAAGCTTTAACTTAATATCTGCCTGTCCGTCAAAAAGCAGTTGTAACTTTTCCTGGCTAGAGGTACCCGGGTTGATTTCTACATTTCCGCACACAAAAAGCAAGAGAAAGTAGAAAGCATAGCATTGCAAAAGACGGAAACGAGATTTAGGCTGCCGCCTATGTCTACAGTATCTTTTCTTGTAAGAAATCGTTCGGGGTGGAACCGGCAAAACATAGACAACTGTTAAATAGGATGGTATGGGTTCACTAACCTGAAAGAACAGTAGAAATAGCGTGAGCGGCATCGTCGCTGCCGTACCGGTTCCACGCCCCAACGATTCAGTGCCGGCGCCTGCCTTATATAGCTCAGTGATAAACTCGCAGCACCTCCAATGTTCGTAGACCGGTGGCACAGCACACCACCAACCAAGTTCAGCTGAGCTGCACACAGCCACGGGTTGCATTTGTATCGTTCCTAGTTCCGTCGGTTCCGACAGCTCCAGGAGACCAAGTAATGTTCCAGCGATGTTCGGCAAGAGCTTCACACTGGCGAAGGGGACACCACTCGCAGGGAAAACCACTGGCCTGAAAGAACAGTAAAAATAGCGTGAGCGGCATCGTTGCTGCCGTGCCGGTTCCACGCCCTTAGGAACTTCTTTATCAAGAATTTCCTTTGGAAAAGTTTTCAGGAGGGGTGGGGACAGAACTCGCGCCTCTGATCAATAAATAATGAGCTGCTGTACTAACGCTAGTGCGCTGAAATATGTGCGAGTAGACATGACTAGACGAGATTATAACCGTCAGCTAACATAAGGCTGATAGTAATAAAGTTGAGAATATTGTTTCTTGCGGCTGTTCACGTACAAGTGATTAGAATTTTACCTTGTTGTTGGTTTTGAGGATTCAGAGTGGTGCATTCTGACGTCTTGTGTGAAGTGGTCGCATGGGTGACTAGGTCGTCAGTATTTAAGTGTGCGTGCGTTTTGGAATAAAATTTAGCTGCGCATTCAGCGCTGTGGTTTGTCCCCCCTATCATCTTTTGTCTGCGACGTTTTTTCGCTGTTTTCAAGATGTTCCAGTACTATTACCATATAGCCCAGCTATCAGTTCTTCTGCAATACATTTCTGCTGTATCAGGCTCTTTTATTCGTTCTAGGTACTGCGACCTGAATAACCCAAGGATCCTTGCACACCTGAAAACTGTGAGCGTATGCATTGCCAGGACCGTCTCGTGGTACGCCAGACATTCCCCCTGTCCTAGGGAATTAAGGGGCCTTTGTGGGCTCCTGGAACCATCAACCGGACATTGAAGAAAATTTTGCGAGTTACTGCGAGCCAAGTGATACAACCAAAAGTGGTGCTTCAAGGACTGCCACACGTCACATGTTCTTCCGAAGAGAACAAAAGAAGACACAAGAAGGTTTTCCTTGAGTGGCGCAAGGTGTCAGACCAGCTTGCCAAATGCACCAGGAACGTCGTCCGGCCCACATTTCCCACTGCAAAGAAAATCCAGGTGGCTGAAGCGAATGTGATGGTTCTTGGTGACGCTTCCTTTCCTAAAAGCAGTGATGTGATAGCTGCGCCAATTGCGCCAAACTGCGCCAAGAGGTGAAACCTGCTACATCCGGCTACATCATGGCAAAAATTTCATTATTTGCGCCAAGCATGCGCCAAGACGTCGTTTTTGTGTTCTTTCGGTGAGCAACGAGACGGCAGCCGCTCGAAATCCATACGTTAGCCCCTGCAATTTCGAGTGACCGTCGCAGTACTGCAAAACTTACTGCAAAACCTACTGCGTTAGATTTCAACTCGTCCATACTGCGAAACTTTCTGCGTTAGTTTTTTTATTACTACTGAACACTACCGTGAGTTGACATTATTCATTTCACTAAAATAGTTTCTAACTGATGTGGTTACAGTTGGAGAAAAGTAATACCGATATAGTTGCTCGTGGACGACAGTCTTACTTGACTAAATGCATTAATTACAGTAATTGAATACGTGTATGTAGCACAAACCATTTATTTAATCTTTTTTTTTATTTGTAGAGCTATTTGTTCTAGTTTACTGCTAAATATTTCATGAGGGGTGTCTATGCTTCAACGCCATTCAGTGGGCAGAATTAATCAACAATACCAAGTGATATACCGGGACTGTTACTTTGCTGAGAAAGCACGGTGTCCCAGTATTCTGGTGTATCTTGGCTGGATTTCTCGACCTCGGCAAATGTGCGTGTCAAACAGCTTGTCAAACGTAAATACGTATTCCCCCTTCCAATCACCGTAGATTTTGTCGAGCGCACATTAAATAAACACAGGACAAGTTAGTAAACTATGTTCATCATTAACTGCCCATTAACCAGGACCCTAATGATTCAGTACATAAAGCACGAAAGAAGACACTTCTCCTCACAATGAAGGCCTAGGTTGTACTAAAAGCACAGACGTAATCAGAATTTTTCCTTTAAGTGCCGATAACTTGAGGGGCCCGGGCTCACGTATGCTGTCGTCGCTTGGCGTAACGCAGGCAAAAGCATGTATAAAAATAGAACAGAAAAGAAAGATGGTGAGACTTAAGGCGCACGAAAAAACACGGACGAAGAAAAGAGACGACAGGACGATGCGCTTACTTCCAACAGAATGTTTATTACACAGAAGTTGAACATATGATTTCACCAGAGCGCGCGGGCGCTAGAAGATTTGGTTTTACCGACGAAGCAAAAAAGTTTTGCATTGATACCTGGGATGGGAATACAAGACTGTGGAAAGGGGAAAAAACACTACACGTTGACACGTGCGGAGCCACGCCACTGCGCTTTGTTCAGGAAGCCAATCTCTTTTTCCGTTAGGTCTACGGATGGCGTGCTGATACAAGTTGCTGGTTCTGGTGTTGTCAAAGTCATGAGATACGTTGATGACTATTTGGTTGTGCTGGGGGGGCTCCAAGCAGGATTTAGGTTCCGGTTCGTTCGAGAATGGTATCTCCAGCTCTCTAGAAGTTTTCACCAAGTGTTTAGATCCGCTGCTAATCACACACGAAGCCCCAGACAATGACTCGTTGAGGTTTCTCGACCTAAGGCTAACCTTCAAACTCGAACACATTTGCTGGCAGTACGAACCTCGCGGCAGCAAGCCTTTACTGCCTTTCTCATCAGGCCATTCTAAGCTCGTTAAACGAGGGATCACCAATCTCACCCTAAGAAATGCCTTAAGCAAGTCCTGCCCGCATGCATGTGAAGCCAGTTTTCTCGCCCAAACAAATCGTTTGATTACTGCAGGCTACCCCCCAGCACGTCATCACTTCAGTAGCTGAAGGGCTTTTGAAGACCTTAAAAAGGAGCATGCGCAAGTGTCCAGGTGACCCCAGTGATCACATTAGCAAGCATAACATCTCTGTCATCCCCTACTTACACGACATATCGCACCGTCTTAAGAAAGTAGCCAGCAAGGTTAATGTACGGTTGGTTTTTTCCGCACCTAACAAACTTTCGAAGCTTTGCAAGGCCAGTTACAATTCGGACCGCTTTGCATGTGCCACAAAACATAGAAGCCCATTCGTTGCATGTAGGAAAGGCGTCGTGTACTCTTTCCCACTGTCTTGCGGAAAGATATACATTGGACAAACCGGCCGGTGCCTAAATAACAGACTTCGTGAGCATCATAACGCTTCTCAGAATATTGCAGCAGGCCATCTCAGTCAGCATTGCAGAGCTTGCGGTTGTGCACCTTCACTTGTTAACTGCATCATCATCGGCACTAGCAACAATAAGACAACCCGCGAGATAATCGAGGCCCTCGAAATCGCGAAAGCGGGAGCAACTTGTATCAGCACGCCATCCGTAGACCTAACGGAAAAAGAGATTGGCTTCCTGAACAAAGCGCAGTGGCGTGGCTCCGCACGTGTCAACGTGTAGTGTTTTTTCCCCTTTCCACAGTCTTGTATTCCCATCCCAGGTATCAATGCAAAACTTTTTTGCTTCGTCGGTAAAACCAAATCTTCTAGCGCCCGCGCGCTCTGGTGAAATCATATGTTCAACTTCTGTGTAATAAACATTCTGTTGGAAGTAAGCGCATCGTCCTGTCGTCTCTTTTCTTCGTCCGTGTTTTTTCGTGCGCCTTAAGTCTCACCATGTATCACCACCAACAAGCCCATTCTTACATCCTTTCAAGAAAAGAAAGCAAGCGAAAAATGTAAAGAGAGAGAAAGAAAGGGGAAAAATAGGAAGAAAGTTAGAAATAAAAATAAAGACAGAAAAAAAGAATAGAAAAAACGGAAAAAGAGAGGAGGAAAGAAAGAGAAAGCAGAAGAGAAACAAAAAAGGCTGCCCAGCTGCGCACTTTCTTCAGGCTTGGCACCGCTAGTGCGAAGCTGCCATAATTTTTGGAAAGTAAATAAAATGCATAGAAAATTTAGACAGCTTCTGTTTCCAGTATTGTAACTAAAACACCAGGGAAAGCCAGAGTCATTTACAAACACTAAGTGAATTCCTGGGAAGTGTTAGGTGGCTTGAGCCGATTGGACTTAACAGACTTGGGGATGCTTAGAGAAAAGCGAAGAGCAGTGACCTAATTTCATGTTTAGGAGTAGTGCAAGTGAACGTGGGTGCATAAATGGATTGCGTTTGACGTGTGTTGCAACAGCTCCGGCTTAGAGACAAATATTTGCGTCCGAAAATGTGCTGCAAGCAACTGCTCCAAATGGTTGTTAAAGGGGTACTGACACAAAATTTCGCGGTCGAGACAGCCTGCGGGTTCGATTCCCGTGAACATGTGTACATCATCTGCAAAATATCAACAGCGAATATAGCTTGGAAGGTATTTTAAATTAATTTTGAAGTTTGCGTGAGCGATCGACTCCCTCGAGCTACTGACACCATCAGAGGTGACCCTCGGTGACCCCCCCCTACTTCCCTCAAGTAACCACGCTGCAACAAGTTATGATGACGTCATAGCGGCCATTTTCTTTTGCCGCGTTTGTTCCAGCAGTCTATACTTCTCGGCGGCTGGTCGCGCGTCCGTGGCCGCGGCGCACGCGTTGAAAGTTTTGTGTTTAGCGACACTGCTGTCCCGTTTCCTATTCGAAAGGACTTCTTGATGCACCCAGAGCGGAAGTGCGTCACAGTTCTGTGTGCTGACGTGATCGAGAGCTGCGCACGCTAGGTGGTGATAGTTGCACCCGGCGGCTGGTTGTTTTTCGAGCTTTCTCAAACCGAAACTGAAACTGGTCGGTAATGAGGAGCCTGGTATTAAATATCTGTCGCGTGCTGCAGCAAGCGAGGTGCCGCGTTATGACTAACAGGACCCCAGCAACACATTGCTGCAAAAAAACGCGAGGCCAAACTTTTTGTGTCAGTACCCCTTTAATCTGCGCCAAAGGGACATTTTAGTTGCTCCAGAAGCTGCGCCAAGATTGCTTTGGTCAATCACATCACTGTAAAAGCTGAGGCAGGCTTTGGCCCCAAGTTTGTTTCGGAAGCCTCCGTGACTCCACTGGGAAAGGTCGCTTTGGCAAGTGTAATGTTTGCAAAGGGAGATGCCGAGCACCATTGGTGGCTCCAAAGGAACAACACACACACAAGTTCCATACCACGGCCAACTTACCTCCGGCTTTAGCAAGGGTGTTTATATATATCTTGAGGCTATGGCCGTACAACAGAACAAAAAGTATAACAATAGTTTCACGTGGCCGTGACGGTGAAGGAGGCTCCAGTAGGACACGGAAATACGAAACTTTTAATTTGGGTGAACCCGGGAAAAGGAAAAGTCAAGTGCAAGCAGTGCACGCTCTACACTGATAGCGGTGAACAGAGTGTCGGCCGTCGGGTAATCTGCCAAGCGGTCAAGCACGTCGGCTTTTTATACATGTACTATCGAAGATTCCAGCGTTATCGGTGGTCGCCACGTAAGCTCTCAAATAAACTAGACTATTTCACGTCCTGTGCGCTATCTTAACAATATGATCTCGAACAATCGCGAAGCTTCTCAAATGTTGCAGCGTGTTATGCGCCGAGCATTACTAACAGTCTTTGCGGGTGAAATCTGAACTAGAGCACTGCACGGGCCGTGATTCTCGGCCTGAGCCTGGCACTCGTCTAAGTTTACCCGCCCGAGCCCGGCCCGGAGACTCAAAAGTGAGACCCGGGCCCGGCCCGGCCCGAGCCCAGATCGGGCCCGACCGGGGCCCGAACCTGTAATCTATGCTGTGTTGCCCGAACATGGAATCGACAGCAAGGTGTTTTAAAGGAGTACTGACACGATTTTGGAACATCGCAGAAGGGACGTTTTTCGTTTCCTTGGTATGCATTGCCAACGCTCTCCACACAGCGGAGTCAGACAACACGTATAAAATATTTTATTTTGATTTTAAAGTTTTCGTCGCTGAGAATCTGCAAGCCAGCTCCACTGCAATGGACATTATCCCGACGAGTCAAGTCAGCTCTGAGTTCGCGAGCTCTGCGTCCGTCATGCAGCCTAAATCGCAGAAATCGCTCTCAGGATCCCTGGACGACAATTCACTCATCGTTGTTTACGTGCACCACGAGCAGATGACAGATTTTCCGTTAGTACGTCGCCAGTTGCTCTTCCCGTGACGTCGGGCTGCTTTGATACGTCACTGAGAAGCCACCCCCTCGATACCGAAACCGAAATTGCTGTTTTATGGTAGCGGTATTAAAAATATATCCAATGCATTCCCATGCACTACGACACTTTTTATAGGTTTCTCGACACCAGTACTTTCATTTAGAGCAACAATCCGAAAATTCTTAAAATTCGTGTCAGTACTCCTTTAAGTAGCAAATATCTATGTTTTCCTGGCGCTTGCTACGCCAACAAGCATGCTTTAATCTACGGTAATTACTTGTACAAAAGAGCTTTACTGTGGTAACAGATGACCGGAGCTACTGGGTACGATGAAAGGTTATTCGGCAGAGCTATACTGTACGTATTGTTCCTACAAATACGATTGTAATCATCAAGAGCGTTAGGTAGCAGATATTGTAGCAAGAAAAGTGGTTTGCAGCATCAGTTTAGTTTCAACAGGGCGCGCAATAAGAACAGAGGAGACAGACAACAGAACGATATCTTCGCTTTGTTTATATTGCGCTCTTTATTGAAATTTAAAGGAATACTGAAGCAAAATCTCAAAATTTTGCGGAATTATTGAAAATGAATTCGTACGATTACATCGAAAAGAAGTCGTCACTTATCGAAGTTTTCAGCTGGTGGTGTTAATTTCTACTTTTTTATGAGCGTGCGCCAAGCCACCCGGCCTACGCGAGTTGGAAGCCGTGACGTCATGACACCCTCATTTGACAGCCGTCCGTCCAGCCACCGTCTTCCGTGTCAGTCAGGCAGTCCGGGCCAGCAACATGGTCCAACGTGCAGCGGCAGCAGTAGATAAATTAATGATACGGAGTGTGCAAAATACGCGGTTTCAGCAGCTTCGTTGTGGCAGAAAGGCAGTTGTTGCGGCTTAATCGAGGCATCGTAGTTCGTCGCTTTGTGTTTACCCATGCGGTCGGCGTTCGACCGTTGCGCATTTCGTTTTTGTGTGACGAGACACCGAATGTGTGGAATTTCTCAGCCGTTTCATAACGTTGTGCACACGACTGCCGCTGTCACATCCACGCTACCTCAAGCCATTTACAGGTTGAATTAATGGTAATTAGTTGGCTTCGTCATCATGAAGAGCACGGAATATTCGAAAGCATGCCTCGATCGTTTGCGCTCATCACAGGTATACATCGGCGCCACAGTACCATGGTTCTGCTGTTCCGTTTTTTTTAAAATGCGAAGCATTTCTTTGCGTACGGCAATCACTTTGGCATCTATCTATCTATCTATCTATCTATCTATCTATCTATCTATCTATCTATCTATCTATCTATCTATCTATCTATCTATCTATCTATCTATCTATCGATCCATCCATCCATCCATCCATCCATCCATCCGCCTAAGTGTGGGTGCTCTCGTGATCGCCACCTTAACTTGAGGTCGACCACAGTTAGTATGGGAGAGTAAGAGGATTTGACGAATATGTCTGGCTTGTCATGATTTGAATATCGTGAAAATCTCGTCTCGTACATCGTCAAACTCATTTCTCCACACACGTGTGGCTCATACCCGTATACCACGGGCCGCAGTATGCGGGTATGAGCCACAGGTGTTTCACAATTTATATCTACCCAGGAGCGGCGAGGACGGACATTCGTAATTTAAATGCGAGAGCATCAAGAAAAACTGACAACGGCAGTGTTGACCCGACAAATGCAAATAATAGAAATCAGAGTCCCAGCAGGAGTCGAACCCACGCAATCTGTGTGGCAATCAAGTATTCTACCACAGAGCCACATCAGGTCTCGAAACTGCTTTGGAAAAAGACCCTCTGCAGGCGTACTGTTGCTGAAACGTCAATTGTGTTTGCAGTGCTGATCTATCTATTTTTAAAAACATTACATACGTACTTAAATGATGGAGTCATGTCGGGTTAACGTCAATCCTATGCTTAAGCGCCATCCACTGTAGTTGGTTTACGTAGCACTATCCAG
The DNA here is from genome assembly GCA_030522465.1 of Rhipicephalus appendiculatus. NCBI lineage: Eukaryota > Metazoa > Arthropoda > Arachnida > Ixodida > Ixodidae > Rhipicephalus > Rhipicephalus appendiculatus. The sequence goes on from JALIZH010031598.1 coordinate 34,304, forward strand.
GGCTACCATTCTTGCAATCACAAGCGCTACATATCAGCTTACCGCTTCTGGTGTTGGTAATACCCATGTTTCTGTTGGCATCATTACGCAACTGTAAACAACTGGTTATATGAAAATTATGTGACTGTTCAACATATATCTGTGCGTAGAACATCTGTACATATCTTTAGCGTCAATTCATAACATTTCGCTTAATAAAAAAAATTACAACCTAGTCACCTTACCTCCGCATGCTTTGCATAACATCGATTCCCATGGTACTTGGGATCTGCCGAATTTTTTGTTTTCAGACGTAGCTAAGTGAAGCGACAAAGTGTTCCGAGCTAGCAAATAAAGTCCATTTTTGATGTGTCCAGGCTTGGTGTGATGGCTGAGCAGTACGCATCCAAAGTCTACGCCGCGTCTCATCTCTAGGAAACGTTTGGGACGGTGTGGTGCGACCAACGATGCCGTTATGGCAGCTTTAGCGCAGCAGTAGTAAGGCATTTCCTTTCGCCGCGACGAACGCTTCGAAACCGAAGATCGACCGCGGGAAGGCATGTGTCATACAAAGCGATAAGATTCCGCGACGTTTCAGAGCACCAACAGCGATGAAGAGGCACCGCGGCTGCTGTGGCCGCGCGTGCGCGGGCTGTTGTGGCGTATTGCAGCTGCTTACGGCGGCCGCTAGGCACAACCGAAAATTGCTGGAAAAAGATGTTTCTAGTCCATTTTTTTTTCAAATCACTTATATTTATTCTATCTGCGCAGTTAAACTATTGTTATGCTATGAAATATGGCCCGTACACTTATTGTTCCGTATTCCTTTAAAGCATGCTTTAATCACACCCAATCGTGGTGCCTTCTGGATATATAGCACCATTTTCAGCATAGTAGCGCCTTGGCAAGGCAAGAGAAATAGAGGGGAAAAAGCGAAATTTATTACCTTTGTTGTAAATCCCACCTACCAGCAGCGTCCTGCTGGTAGGTCGAAGACGATCATTTCGGTCCTGTATCGATGGCTGTATGGCAGCCAGTTGGTTCGCGATGCGCTCAACTTCACAAACGCGAGAGGCCGAGTTCTCAGCTTGAGCGGTGAACGTGCGAAGGCCTCCCGTTCCCACCTGGCGTGTCCATCGCTGCACCAAACTCACTTTCGCGACATTTGCCTCTCGACGCCGTTGTCTTTCGGTGGCGCTTAATGCAGCGGTTCTCCTAGTCGGTGCCATCGCACTCGTATCGCTCGTATCAGTAGGCGGCGGACATACACCATTGGTGCATATTTAAGCTGCACTACGCTGCACACGCTAGCACAACGCGAAAGACGAAGCATATAATTGCATCGTCACCGAGTCAAATCAGCGCGAAGAGCGCGTCGCAATTACTGCCTCCGTTTGTGGCCTCCGGAAACGTCGGAGCTGATTGCGGAGGCCACGCTACACTGTGTTTCAAGTAGGCCAACGCCACCTAGGCGGCGTTGGTAGGGCGCTTTGATGCCAGCGTCCGTTCGAGTGCTGGCATCGAGGCGCCGTAGCGCTGAGACTACCGCAGCGTTCTCTGTTGGTGTTAGTTTCATAATTCGGTACTTCTCTTCTCCGCTCTTAGGCGGCGGCACCGCCCCGAGAAACGAAGAACGCAGGTACAGAGCGAAGTAGTGTGACATATATAAGGCGCGTCTGAAGGACGCTTTGCAAATGCGCAGATGGCGCAGTTGCTAAGCGCCTGCTTTCTATCGCCGTGGACCGAGAGGTCGTGAGTTCGATTCCCGGGTCTTCCAAATTCGCGTAACTTTTTCTTCTGGTTTCTTTCTTTGTATTGGGCTCGTGTACCTTTTAACAACGTCATATCCGTGACAGAAGTACGTCGGTGAAGTCTTGGTGGACCCCGGCATAAAACACCTTCGTGTTAAAAAAATAAGAAAAGCTTAGTCTTGAACACGCCGACTGCTGCTTTCGTCAGCTTCAGGACCACGTGACAATACTATGCAGTTATGTACCTGTCATGTGGTTGAATAAACTAAAAAAATATATAATTGTAATGTAGTTGGGCTGAGCGAAATGCACGAACGAGTAAGAAAACAAGAGTACAGGACAAGTGCGCAAGCTTGCAACTGTTTATTGTCGCGAAAGCAAGTCAAATATATACACGAAAACATTGAAGATAGCAGGGACTATGTCACAGCGTAGTGTTAATGAAAGCAAGTCATTTCAGGCAATCGTGTTCCGCGTGTGTAGTCTTCACTAATGTAGCGGATGTCAATGAAGTTAAAGGCTGCCGCACTGAGGGCTTAGTGCTCAGCGCAACTAAATTACAATGCCGTACCAACTAGACCAAATTGAAGCTTTGCTACCCTGAAAAAAAAAAAAAAAGCAAGAAAGTTGAAAGTGAGTGTTTGTGTTGTTCATCCCTTGCATCCGTGTTTGCACGCGTGTACCTTATTTCTCCTTCGTTCTGTATTTGATCGGCGCTGCATGTACTACAACGCCTGTGTGGGTTGCGTAATTCTTTTTGGTAGCTACGTTGATCTTTCGAGTGTATTCCTCGCACTGAAGCTACTCGAGAGGAAACGAGGCGATCTGGCCCGTCAAATGCCACATCCTCCACGCGGGAATGTCGCGGAGTAGCAGCGGGTGCGGCGAGAGACAAATTGATTCGGTGCCTCACGATCAGGTTCGCGCCTTTTCGATCGTCGCCGCAGCGCTCGCTGGGGAGTTCTCCCGAAGCACATTAGCGCCGCCAGGGGCGCTTTCGAGGCGACGCTTGTCGGGACGGAGGCGCCCACTCGCGTGCCAGCGGTGGCCCGCCGAGCCACGCGCTCCTCTGTGCTTCCACTCCGTGTGCCGCGCGGCTCTCCGGCAGGCGACCCGTCTTATATTCCGTGTCGGCAGCGATGCTTCGTGTAGTGCAGAACGTCAATCTCGCGTATAATGGAACAAAACAGCTGAGAGCGTCATATCCCACCGTCTTCCCTGTGTTGACGATTTAGGCTCTGCCCAAGGCGGCTTTTTGTCGAGACTGCGGAGGGATTTTCTGTCTGTCTTCCAAGTATCACCAGTCTGCGGCGCATTGAGGTCGGATATGTACTGCGCAAACATTTTCTCGCTCCGGGCAGAGTGGTGTGTTGGACGAGACCGTTAGGATGCATTTTGTAGCACGGTGTTTAAAGCAGCCTCTGTTTTCCGGAACCTGCTTGTTGCAGTGGACATCTCCACGTAACCGACGTCTCGTCTGCTCAAGTGTGTGCACGCCTTTTGATGACTTGGTTGTTCAGCCTCCGTTGCGTAGGGCTCGTTTTTTTCTTTGTTTGTTTGTTTTCACGAGCTACGGTCACTGGACGACTGTATTGCAAATTATGCTGCACGTTTTGCGTAGTATTTCAAACATCTCCGTGGAGTAGATCCGTGGAGAAACGCTGTGGCGAGTATATTATAAGCGGCATTTAGTTAGTGAAACGCTCTTGGCTTTCGCGCCTGTGCTTCACTCTTTTCCAACCACGTGCACCTCGGCAAGGAGGGCCGTTGTTGCTTGGTCATTCCTTCAGGAACGTTTTGTAGTTTGATCCATATCTTTGTCATATCGTCCCTGGCCGGAAGGAAACGCTAATCATCACAGCTTGCTTTATAATGAACGCGTCCACCGCATCATCGTGGCTGTGAAACTGTCCGTGCGCGACGACACTCCGCTCGTGTGAGCCCTGCAAGAGCGCGCCATGCGTCGCTGCAACGTGAGTATTTCCTTTCGTCGTCAAAGTCACGCAAAGACGACGCTACTGAGTTGCGTCATCCGTGTGTTGATGAGCAGGCAGTTCGATTCCCAGCTGCAGTGCAACCCCGGAGTTGAGAAATACACTTACGTAAAGATCGCGACACTCCCGTAGGGCCGAGCTGGATGGATGGATGCTATGAGCTTCCCCTCTGCAACGGGGCCCGGGTGAACCACCAGGCTCGACAAAAGAGAGAAAAAAAAAAGCTTCTTCCTTTTTTTTTTCCTTCTAAATTGGCCTAATCGCGTAATGGTCTACTTCGATTAAATCTATCTTACAATAGAGAGAGAAAAAAAAAAAACGCCAATGCGCAGCCCAGTTCTCTGCCCTTTACGCCAGAACGATTTTTTTCCCCACTATTTATTTTTGTACTTTATCTCTACTTTTCTGCCACCAATACTCTAACCGTCTCTTACTTATTTCTATCGCGTACGTGTTCAGCTTTCCGTTGTCGTCCCTAAAACCCAAGGCTTCATGTAGGCTCGTGCCTAAGCGTACACCTGGGTGTATATCTCCACATTCAATCAGTCGTTTCCGTATCTTCCCCACAGCATGTGCATTGGTCTTCTTTATTAAATCTCGCTTTATAACTACGCGTTCTAAGGCAACCCAATCTCGCTTCAAACAACAATGTGCTTCCCCTTGAATTATCATAAAATGTCTACCTCCTTATTTCATTTTTGCCCTTTTGGTAGTTACTCAGAGCCGGTTTTTTCTCCATCGCTGCCATCCAGTAAATCCTCTCCGCTTCTCTGACTTTTCGTTTAACGCGCTTTGTTGCCGTACTGCTTACACTGCCAGCCGTATATTTACTAGTGAGCCTCCTAGTTCTTTTTCGCCACTGTGTGTCAACGCTCTTCCTATACAAATAACGGAACACTTTCTTTGCCCATCTACTCTTTCATACTCCTCAGCCTCTCTTCGAACCTTATTTTGCTCTGAGTTTCCCTCGCCTCAAAACTTGTCCACCCCATATCGCCCTTTACAGCCTCATTCGTCGTCGTCCCGTGAGCGCCCAACACAAGGTGTCCCACAGTCCTTTGATTTGCATCCATTCCTGATTGCACCTCTGACGTCATGCACACCAGTGAGTTCCCAAAAGTAAGTCCCGGAACCATCACACCTTTCCACAGCTCTCGAAGCTCCTCGCACCTATTGTATCGCCACAACGCTCTGTGCTTCATTATTGCAGCATTCCTCTTTCCCTGCACATCCACGTATCTATCACCCTCATTTACCCATACTGCGAGGTACTTGTATTCGCTTACCCTCGGTATTTCTTGGCCCTGTATTGACACCGCCGAATCATTGGGATCACTGAATACCATCAATCCACATTTCGTTACTCTAAATCCTAATCCAAGAGCTTCGCCTACCCTTCCGCATAAATCCGCCAGCCGCTGTATATCATCTCAACTGTCCGCAAATAAGACAATATCGTCCACACAAAGTAAACCTGAAAGCTTCTGCTCAATTATCACGCCGCCGTGTTTGTGTGACAGATTAAAACCAATGTTGCTACCTTCTAGCGCTTTTTCCATCCTCACCATGTACGGCATGAATAACAGCGGGGACAAAGGACACCCTTGTCGTAGCCCCTTGCTAATATCAACATTCTCTTTGCTACCAATTCCTTCCCATTCTATGCAAACTGTATTGTGTCGGTATATCTCCCTCAAAAGTTGTGCACAGTCGTCGCCTATGGCCATTCCTTTCAATATATCCCACAAATTTTCCTGATTTACGTTGTCGTACGCCCCAGTGATGTCTAGAAAAGCCACGTACAAGGGCCTGTTTTCTATTTTAGATATTTCTATACTCTGAGTGAGAACAAACATGTTATCGTTTCACCGCCTGTCGACTCGATATCCATTCTGCATGCAGTTCTCCCAAAATGGCGTTATGTTCTGCCCACGTTTCTATATTTATTTTTACTGCCTGCATCGCCAACCTGTATAGCACCGATGTAATCGTTAGCAGTCTATACGAGTTAATGTTATCCTTTTCTCCCCTGCCTTTATAGATTAAGTTCGTTCTACTTTTTCGCCAACTGTCTGGTATTTCGCTCTCCTGTAAGCACTTTTCTACGGCTTTCAGCAGTGCTTCTTTAGTGCTGTGCCCTAGTTCGTTAATGAGGCTGACGGGAACCCCATCTTAGCCCGGAGTAGTGCGCTTAGGAATTTTCGGATTTTTTTTTTAGCTACTGCACAGGTTTCAGCGCCACGAGTGACTGGTCGCACCGATAACGATTTGGGACGATAGTCCGACTATCGTCCCAAATCGTTATGAATGAAAAACAAGAAAGATTTTCTTTCCGGTGATGGAATTTAAGATCACGCCCTCATGCTCCGTAGGCGTGTGTTTTACCACTGGGCTACCCAACTAGCTGCATAAAGGTGACTACGTGTATATCTGAACCATATGAATGCGTTGTACTCACGATGCAATACAAATGAAGAGCACAGTTTCTGTGCAGGCTATACTGAATTTCCTGGTGGTACAGTAAACACCCTCTGCACGATGTAGAGCCGACAGGGAGAATTATCCACATGAATTAATTGCAAAAATTTAATGCCAAGTTGACGTTCTGGTGGTCCTCCTGCGGCGGCTGTTAGAGGTGCTGACTAACGAGTGGAAGCGCGCGTAGCTATGCAACCTGGCGGGTTTCAGACCTTTCATTGCTCGACCGCGAAACGACTCGAGTGGCCGCTCTTTATTATACTGTATTTGCGTATGCTTAAACGGGCAACACTTTTTCAGCGTGGTCAGAAAACGCTCCCGGAGTCGAGGCTCTTGAGCGAAACGTTATAGCGCAGCACGCCGCCTGGAATTTACAATTACTGAAGTCAGCTACACAACGCTCCCTCTTCTCTCTATAAGTGATGTCATATACCCAAATCACTGCGCCGTATACCCAAGTGCACGGCCATTGGCCGATTTCAGCATCCTGATCTCCATACTCACCGTGGCCGCTGCGAGATGGCGCCACGTGTACGCGCTGTCTTCAGCATTTCAGCATCCTGGCCATCTAAGGATGGTACAGTGGTCGGACTCAGAGGCATGCGCAGCCACCTGGCAGCGGTAGCTTGAGCTGAAGTACGTGCGCAGCATTGGTGCAGGCGAAGATTGCCGAGTACAGCAAGAAGATATTTCAGTCTCTGCGCGAAGACGGCAAGAACGCAGCCCAGAAGTTCTGGCAGTATGTGCAGTGACTGGACAGGCGACAACAGAGTGCTTAGAGATGCTGACACCAACCAGCCAGTAGCATGGCAGCACCTGACAGCGTATATCACTGGGCTGTTTGGATCGCCGGAAAATGACAGCGATAAAGTTGTTTGCACAGCCGCGCCACCGCATCCCGCCCTCGGCGAAAGGCAAAAAGAAGCGGAACTGCGCCAGATGAAGTTCCAGCACGCATTGTGAAGTGTCTCCGCCCGCAGGCTAGGGAGAACCTTGCCGACCAGCTGTCGAACATCCTTGCTGGCGCTTAAATCGCGAAGGCCTGGTTCCAAGGTCGGATAACACTAATCCTAAAACACCGGACCTGCCACAGAGCTATCGCCCAATCACGGTCACATCCATCGTGTACCGAGCTACAGTATGGGTTTCGGCCTGGTCGTAGATTGGAGGATAACCTCTTCACCCAGTGTGCAGAAATATCGCGATGTGAAAGGCGATCTTTGCCGTGCTCTTTTTTGTATTTACAAGAAGGCTATGACAGTCTCCCGCAGGCGGCACTGTTTGACTGCCTGAAACACTTGGGCCTTCCAGAAATCCTCAACTCGACCGTGCGACGCATGTACCGTGGCAACACTGTGGTGACACACTTCGATCTGATCCCGTGGTAGTGGTGAAAGGCCTGCGCCAGGGTTGCCCGCTGTCACCATCACTGTACATCCTCTACGTCTCAAGCCTCGAGAGGAGGCTTATCAGCTCCAGCCTCGGTTTTCGGCTTCGCCACCCTACCAGCGGTATCGACGAAAGCCGCCGTCTACCAGGCTTAGCGTTCGCAGGCACTGCTGGACATCTGCCAGAAAGAAATCACTCGCATGGGGCTATTCTCAGACTTGCGGGCGAGTGCACCAAGCCGTGACGCTGGGAGATGCCGAAGTGAGCGGCTGTACTGAATACAGGTATCTGGGTGTGAAATTGTCAGCATCGACGGACATGTACAGCCTACATGAGGCGGAGACTGGCGAAAGTGGATTGTGGGCTCACTGCACCCTTCGGCGCCGTTGTTTGTGGGGCGGCAACCGATATCTCAAGGCGCGTGACCTACGGAAGCTCGCCCACGTGCCTGGACTGACGTTTGCAAACGCAGTTGTGTGCATGTCAGCGGCCACTCGGGAATGGTTGGAGCGGCGCGGGACGCATCGCTCTTGGCTGCCGTGGCAGTCCAGGGGGACATGGGCAGGTCGTGAGGCGGCTAGCAAACTGACGTCGCCTGCGGTTCGTGGCTCACCATCGACGATTACCTCATGGCGACATGCGTGCGCACCAATTACCACCTCGAGAAAAAGTACGGCTTCTTCCGTGCGGCCGCAGACAAGGGAAGTTCGCCAGCGTATCGAAAAAGAGGAGGAAGTCAACTCTCCTCCTGTGCCGGCAGCACAACATCGCTTCAGTCCCGACAGTAGTGGCGAGCTTGGAAGTGTGCTGTTGTTTGAGGCGGGGCCCTTCGTCGTAAAAAACCTACGTCGGCGAACTCGTCAGCGTGGTAGGGCTGACGAGACCACCGAACACATCGTGAACAGCTGCGCGTACTCAACTGAGCAATGCGAACACAGCTCTCGCTGTCGCACTGGGGCTACGCAAGATGAGCCGAGAACACTGGAGGAGAATAACTGTCCAGGGACGTCGGGAGGGCCTCATCCTTGTTGTGTCCCTGTCATGTCGGCCTGGTTTTTCTTTTAGGATTTTCCTTTGTGTCTGGGTGTTTCTTGTGCGTTTCTTAAATTTACTATTGATACCATCGGCGAGGGTGCACATATGAGCCCGCCCGTTACAAAGGGCATGGCCTCACCATCATCATCTCTCGCGATCACACTGAAATAATAATGAGAATTAACGAACAATAATGACAAGGAAAGTGTAAGGGATGTTATCTGTAGTAAATGTAATGTAAATGTGGAGAAAGAACAGTGGACGGAAAGATCACTTGCCGCGTGCAGGGACTGAACCTGCGACCTTGGAATAACGCGTCCGGTTCTTTACCAACTGAGCTACCGCGGCGGCCATCCCGTGTGAATGCGCATTTAAACGTGGGAGCGTCAGTCAGCCCCGCCGGTAGCCATGACAGCGAGTGTGGAACACTCTTTTTCTGTTGGTTGGCGTCACGTAGCACGTGACCTGAAAGTAAAACGCGCATTCAATATTAATTTAATAATATCTGGGGTTTAACGTCCCAAAACCACGATATGATTATGAGAGACGCCGTAGTGGGGCGCTCCGGAAATATAGACCACCTGGGGTTTTTTAACGTGCACCTAAATCTAAGTACACGGGCCTCAAGCTTTTTCGCCTCCATCGAAAATGCAGCCGCCGCGGCCGGGGTTCGATCCCGCGACCTTCGGGTCAGCAGTCGAGCGCCATAACCAGTAGACTACCGTGGCGGGGCGACGCGCATTCAAAGAAACAATTCAAAACTGCTCAAGGTCGCGCTGACGAAGGGACGCACAATGTTGCCCAGGCTTTGTCGTTCCCCTCCAACTCTGGTTTCGTTTCTTTTTTTCGGGCGAACAGCCTATAGAAGGTGTACTGGCAAGTGCGCCTTGAAAAATGAAACAAATCATGTTTTGAAAAGCTGTTCCTACGGTATCGTGACGTCACTACACGGCATTTCCACGGCCGCTCCGCTGCGTGCCTCCGTGGACCGTTGGTGGCGCAGAAGCGGCCATTTTTGAATGTTTTTGGTGACGCGCTGGCTGCCATATTGGCTCTGTTCCAATTCTGGACAGCATCGTAGAAAGTCTACGCTGACAGCTTACAATAAGACATCGAGCCCATGTTGTCCGAGAAATGGAACGCGTCAAGAAGACGGATGGACGGATGGATGCTATGAGCGTCCCCTTTATAACGGGGCGGTGACATGTCTGCCACCAGGCTCGAAAAAAAACTTTATTTTTATGTTGGCCTAATGCCTTATCTACATTGATTAAATATATGTTATTATAGCAAAGAAAAATAGGAATTCACGGTCCATCTCTCTGCCTCTTAAAGCAGAATGACCTTATTTTTCCCCATTCTTCATTTTTGTCCTTTATCTCTACTTTTCTGCCACCAATACTCTAACCGTCTCTTATTTCTATCGCGGACGTGTTCAGCTTTCCGTTGTTATCCCTAAAACCCAACCCTATTGGAAAAACACAAATACTGGGCATAGTGGAAACCACCATCCACCATTATAGTGGATTAATGTAGTGGGTGGCATGGTGGATGGTGGCTGGATGGTGGTTGGATAGTGGATACTGGATGGTGGTTGGATAGTGGATACTGGATGGTGGTTGGATAGTGGATAGCGGATGCTGGTTGGATAGCGGACAGTAGTTTAGGTGGGTAGACAGTATACTGTGTACAAGGTATGTAGCAGGTACGAAATGGCGGGTATATTAGTCAATGAAACATTTTTCTCTCAATGTTCTTTCTGTTACAACTGAAAACATATCTTCCTGTTACATAAGGCACACAATATGTTAAGCACAGAAAACAAATTGTTGACTTGTGTTGCAAATGTGTTATCAGGCGAAACAGGCACAATAATAGCCTGTTGACACCAATCAAGGAACAGCCTGACTCAGTGAATAACTTTATTCACTTTTCTACATTTCTTGGTGTTTTGCTTACACGTTTGCCTATACAAGCAGCTTCTGCAGAAAACCCTAGTAGAAAACCTTCCCAACAGCGTCACGGTTCTCCCTCGGTGGCTCCATTTGAAGTGACTACAAAGAAATGCATTTCTCCAAGACCCTGAAAAACATTCAAAAAGCATCATTAAAAAATAGAAATGCTTTGTTTTGGTAATCAACACATTGATGCGCCTTACGTACACTGCTCCTTTCGCACAATAAATACATAGTGAGTCCTTGTTGTAGGCATTGCATGTTGTTCGGCTAGTTGGTTCACAGATATAGCAGACACGTTCAATCTGGGTGAAGACAACACAGAAATAAACACACACATGAAGCGCACGGTGTTTGTTTTCTGCGCTTCATGTGTGTGTTTCTATGTTTTAACGTGTTGTCGTCGCGTAGTTTAAACGTGTCTTTCATGATGCAGTATGATAGCACCACAAATTACTACAGCTGGTTAGCTATTAACGGCTGTTATTATAATTTTTTTTCGCGAGCTGACGTAAACGGAATAGTGTCGGCATTCCGTGCCGGGACAATTACTTGCCCTCGCAGCACGCCGGTAGCGTTAGCTTGATGGCAGCTCTTGAAATAAATCTCTTGAAAACCACAAGCAGGTTGGTTCAGTAGTCAAATAACCTTACCCTCACAAAATAAACACGCGATCCGCTAGCCCGAGCCCAGCAAGACAAACAAAAATAAAAAAAACGAAACCACAGCCTAAACTTTCATCCATTGCAGCGGCAAATGAAATTCACAGTGGACTATGCGGGAAGCCGGCCTACGGGGATACACAGCCGGCCAGTTTTCGCTCGCGCTGCACTGCCGACACCCCTACCACCCCGCCTTCCCCCCGACACCCACCTTCAACAATTCGTTATCCTTGAGGGGCGGATTCTGAACAAGTTCCTGTTCTATCCAACATAAAAATTTATCAGTGCACAAGGGTGCTAGCATAAACAATGTTCATTATTGCTTCACCAAATGAAACAAAATAACCGCTAAGCAAACATCGACCAATGCAACTTATCGCGCCTCACCGATTCCCTGTCCCTAACCCGGTGCTACATCACCGAAATTGCTACAGCACAACCCGGTGGCTGTAGCAATAATTTTTTTTAGTTCGGTTATTTCAAGTGCAGTGACGGTTGCTAAATACCTGTGTAAGATGAGCACCTTTCTGTCGAAAATTTTATCTCTGCTTTCAGCTTTATGGCGGGTAGTGCGTCCGTCTCACATATACGAGCACCTTAAATTTTAACAGTAGCGATTAAGTTCTTTACAAACGTCGTGTGGTAGCAGGTTCAACACAACTGCAAGAGCATTCAGTACCGCCGCATTCAATATCTGTTGGCTATAACGCATCGAGCAATAATAATGCATAACATGCGTAGAGCAACCTACCTTTCTGAAGAAAACATGCTGGCAGTGTACACTTGCGACGTACGCCGGTCTTCAAATGGCGTGACGAGTCGGCGTCGGCCGCTGACGACCCCGTTTGCGGGAATCCGTCGGTCTCGCGGTGTGGTGAGTTCCCGATGCGCACGAACTGTCACGTCGATTCTCCACGCCACAGAGCGCGTTGCGAGAAACTATTCCGGCGCTGTTCATCGATAATATGCGGAAGCATTTGAAGACGATGTATTCCAAGAGTAATCACGTTCATCGCCAGCAAAGCAATCCTACTTGGGGAGCTGGCGGCTGCTGATCACTCAGTTTGCACATACCGCACATCATATTCATTCAAGCAGTTCCGCCTAAGTTCAATGACCGCAACATAAAACACACAACGATGGCCCGCGCAAAAATCAACCGCATCAGCACAAACACAATCACCACGCCATGACCACGTTGTAGCAGCGCGGCGCCATGACAGGAAAGAGAAATGCGAGAGGACGACAGCGGCGACCCCTAGTGGTCACGGCCGCAGCGCCCAACGAATTTCACTTCTGATGCTGTTGGACGTGACGTCATTGCCGCCATGACAGTTTGGCGCAGCTTCTCCAGCATGGTACAGTATAATTTTCCTCAGCCACCATTCCCTCGCTAGGGTGGCTAGAAGGAGGAGTAGGGTTCCTCGATGCGCGCGCTCCCCTCCGCCGCCGTGGAGGGTGGAGACAACAGCGTCGTCTGCTACGGCGTCCGCCATTACGATGCCCTCTCCGCAGGCCACCTATAGCCATGATAGGCAGCCAACGGGCGTCGCGCGGCTGCATGCAGAGTTCGTTGTGTCAAAACGAGTGGTGCTCAAACAACATGAAAAAAAATACAAAGTTTTCGCATCGGGAGTGTGAAAGTCTCAGATTTCTATTCTCTAATCTTTATTTTTAAAGCGACATTAGCAGCTGGAGTTGCTCGCAGCAGAAAACTACCGTCCACGCCAGCCGCGTTAACACCTTCAGTTAGCATCTTCTTGGGCTAGTCGGTAACTATTTATATTGGTTAAAGATGCGAAACACACGCACCTATGTCACCATACACGCACCCAAGTCCCATGGCTTTTCATTGTGTCTCTGTGTTTTGTGCTCTCCACAGAAGTGTAAAAACAGTTTGCCTGACGGTCCAAAAAAAAAGAAGAAAAAAGAAACCACGTGCTGCCACGAGAAAAGAGAAAAAATGTGATTGCACACCATATTTTGAAATCTTGTTTTGGAATTATTCATCAGCTACCCCATTTACGGACCGCACCCTGCAACGCACAGTATTCTGAATTTTGTTTTGATCTCTTACTTTACTCTGAATAGCAGATGGGCAAAAAAAATGCCCCACCTGCCCGAAGGGAATCGTGAGGAAATGCGAATGCATTTCGCGCGCGCTTCACTCCATTTATATATGGTGGTTGTGGTTCGAAGAAGGAAAAGGCGCCTAATTCCTGCAGCTCGGTCGGGAGCACGGCGCAGCGCCTTTTCTTTTTTTTTTGCTTTTTTTTGTGTTTTTTTTATTTATTTTCTTTTTTTTAATTTTATTTTTTTTCATATATAGCTCCGCCGAGCTCCCGCGACGCGAGCGCCCTCACGCGTCAGAGCGCGCTCCTCCTCTCCACTCACTCTCTTTTTTTTAAATTTTTTTTTCATATATAGCTCCGCCGAGCTCCCGCGATGCGAGCGCCCTGACGCGTCAGAGCGCGCTCCTCCTCTCCACTCAGAGCGGAGAGAAAACACCTGCCGCGGACAACGCCAACGCCGCGCAACGCCGGATGCCTGACATAGGCCGACTATGAAATGCATTCGCATTTAAAAAAAATTGTTGAGTACATATCATACAATTTGGGGCTCTACATACGGTTTTTATGGCATTAAATCATGAAATTTATGGCATTAAATCATGCACACACGTATACGCACGCGCACACACGCCCACGCACACACACGCAATCACAGCGTAAACACGCACATGCACGCACACGCGTAGAAACACACACACGCATGTGCACATGCTCACATGCACACATGCACGCACAATCATGCGTACATGCGCACACGCACTAACAACACTCACGTACACGCACATACACACACACGCCTTCACACGCATGCGCATACGCACATTCGCACACACACGCACGGCTGCACACGCACACACACGTATACACACGCGCGCACACGTATACGTACAAACACAGAGGCACGAAGAAATTCACACGCACACACACAGGCTCGCACGCACACATACACACGCGCATGCGCGCGCACACACACACATACACGCACACACACACACACAAACACGCGCACAGATAAGTACACCCACACACGCATGCACACACATGTACACGTACGCACACATACTCACCGACATGCATGCGCACGCACGTACACACACACGGGCACGCGCACACACGTACACACACGCACGCACACGCATGCGCCCAAGCGGCAACGCGCACACACACGGACACGCACGCACAATCATGCGCACACACACAAACGTACACGCACATACACGCAAACACACACACGCACATACACCGTCACCGTTCGGCAATACGCGTCCGGGAACCAGCTGACAAACGCCACGGCGTCGTTTCTGGACCTACAATGCGAGGACAGTGAGTGCCCCGAAAGTACTTTTTCGGCGTTACGTCGAGCGAGAAGGCCAGCGTAAGCGCGGCGAGTTATAACTCTCCAGATGCTGAAATGGCATAACTTAGGCTGCACAAACACGAACGGTCCGTGGGTTGCCACTTGTCGCGCTTGATCTTTACCAGCCACAGGAGTCGCCTTTTCCGATCTTTCGGAAATCTGAACATCTTATAGCCATTTCGCGAGTAGTTTGTGCACTGTGGTACGCAACACCCGGGCATTTTGCCCGAGAAAACGCCGCGCACCTGTCTCACTCAACCAGCCGCGACGCGGCGGTGGGGAGCCCAATGGCGGCCGCCGATCGGAAGGCGGCATTCACCCCCTCAAAGAATGGCTCCACCCTCCAAGGGGGCGCGCGCATCGAGGAACCCTAAGGAGGAGGTGTGATGAGCGCGCCGCTTTTCGCTTGCCGGAGAGGGTTCCTCGGGGCGCCGATGCCGCTAGGGGCGCTGATGGCAGCGGCGCGGTAGAGTTACTGTATATGCTACCTTTAGGTAGCAGAGTTGCGCCACTGATAGAACTCGCCGCTCGCGCCCCCATTCGCCAAGCGCGCTCACGTGCGCAAAAAGCATCCTTTTGAGGGAAAGCCAACTTCCCGGCCGCGCGGGTACTGGCGACCGCCGCGCCACCACCGCTGCTCTGCTCTACCGCCGTTGCCACCGCTATCGCCATCGCTGCCCAAGCACTCCGGCGAGGCGATCCGGCTGAGTGCGGAATGTTTTTCGTTGGTGTTGTGGTTGTGTCTTTCATTGTCCGTTTTTAGTGAATGTCAGTGTTAGTAGTGCCTGTGCGGCGTTGCGCCGCGACTCAGTGCTGCCCACTGGTCAACGGCTCACTAGCCGTTGACATAAATCGAACGGGACGGAACGATAAAATTGTGTGCTTGAGTGAATGCGTGAATATGCACCTTACAGGTCTGTCAGAACAGTATAATTCAGTCCGGTTAATTTGCGGCATTGCATTCCAAACCTCACCGAGTGTTTACTTTATGCCACAGCTACGTAGATATTCTCGTTTGCTTGCGTTATTTGTAAAACACGGAGTGATAGTTCCAGCAATTGTTTTCTCGACCCACCTAAGCGCTGCGTCAAAAACTACGTGAAACGAGCGATTTGCTGAACTTAATTTGTCGATAATCTCGACAAATTAAGTCGAAGTTTTCCTGTTCGCTATTTAAAACAAAAAAATATTACTTCCGATGGTAACGGCCATCGAACAAGCTATAGCACCATGCAGTTTCATCTGAAGTCATTATTTGTTCGAGTTCTCTCTCTTTTTTTTTTAATCGAAGCCAAAGTCATTGCGCCAGCGACGGGTTATGAACGAACGAGAAAGCGCACGGAGCCGCTGGGCCGCGTCGGCTCCTACATTCGAAAGGGGTGGCTTTCCTGCATGACGTGGATGCCTCGGCGGGCAAGATGGCGGACCTATGCGCAACTCTGCTACCTAAAGGTAGCATATACAGTAACTCTACGGCGCGGGTACGGCGCTACACCAGAGGCTACACGGCGCGGGTAGTGAGCGGCGCACTTCGCTGAGTTTTCGCCAAGTGCGCTGTGATTTTGTTCGCAAGCAGTCACTACTTTACAAGTATGTCATCAGCCGGTGCTTGCGCTGGGTCTCTGAAATGCCGGAAAATGTCAATGACAAAAAAGAATACCGAGCGTTGGTGCATTAGAACTTGATGCAGCACTTGATGCTTCAGCTTCTACGGTCTGGCTTCTGTCCGTAGAAGAAATACTGCATGAGACGGAATATGACGAGGAAAACAACGAAAGGCTTCAATTTGATGCACAGGAAGCGTATAGCTCATGCATCGTACACTGCTTAGCGAATTGTGAAAGCCGCCTTGTTAATGTCGCAGGCTATGTTGCGAGAAAGCTTGTACTTTGTAATAATTGTGATGAGTGCAAGAACGCCTGTCTTGTTTCAGTGTTGGCGGTAACGCATTACAAGTAACACCGTAGCACGTCACTTTTTTTTTCGGTAATTTAGCAAGTACACGTTACCGTTTAGAAATAGAGTGGTTGCTTAAGTTCTACATATTGTAGTTTTCAGCAAGTTGTCCCTGCAATACGGTAGCGCTGCTTAATCAGTCCTGCTTTCAAAATAAAATTTGCTTCTACCTGCTGCTTCATGCAGGTATACTTTTCTGGTTAGTGAATACCGGGGAAAGCGACGCTCACCTTGAACGCCATTGCATAAACACTCGCAATTTTCGCAGCCCTTATGCAGATTAAACGGCAAAAAATAATTTATGCTGCAAATATCTTTTTCCGCGGGACTAAATAATTTAGGGATTTCTTCATTCGTACAAGATCTGCGCATATGTTTTGTGCGCTAGTATAGATGCACACCGTCAGAATTACTTTAAGTTTGTTAAGAGATCAGTGATGTTTTCTTTCCGGAGAGCGTTGTTCGAGAAGCTTCTCGAACAATGAGTCGCGGTTTGCGCTGAGCATTGGTGACAGTCTTTGTGGGCGAAAACCGAATACAGCAAAAGTGAAAATAAGGAACGCGCGTGGCCGTGACATTGAGAGATTGATTTACCATGTGCCACAACGTTATAAGCCATCACATGCAACTCTACGGTAAACATTAGGCCACGATATTATAGATCCGGCATCTTGCGCAAAGCTTTCTAGTTATATAAGTAATTCACCTAAAATAGTTGTTTTCGTTAAAGGCTTTATGTGAAATATAAATACGAGATTTATTAAATTGTTATTCTGGTTCCTGCAGCGTGAGCGCACTGATTCGAATTCCTGATCTAGGAGTAATAGCAGAAATAACACGCGCTACTTTTCTTCCGGTAAGGGTAATGCGTTACCTTTTTTGTAGGTACCGTAAGGTGGTAACGCGCTGCTCTTTTTCGTTAGCGTAACGAGTAACGTATTTAGTTACTTCTTTTTGGTAGTGCATACAATACTGCTTGTTCTAAAGAAAATACGCCAAGAAATCTCTGAGCCCAGACAAGCAAGCAGTGGTATCTCGGTGGACTTTTGTATCCGTCGAATTGCATCTATAGCCTGAGCCTTGAGAACAAAATCACTCGTTTCTTGAACACATCGCGTCTTCACGCCAGATCGGCCATGGAAATGCTGAGGAGGATAGGCGAGACGCAACAAATTGACTGCCCAAGGCATGCTGCTGCTTTGACCAAAAGTGGGGTGCGATATTATTGCCTCACTCGGGTCCACTTTTTTTTTGAAAGGCATGAACCAAACATAACATGAAAAGAAAGGGTAAAGAAAGCTATGAGGACTGTAATGCATGAACACCTTGGTATGCCTAAAAGTAAAGTTGTGTTTTTGTAAAAAAAAAACTGTCTGCTCAATATCTGCTGCTGTTGTTGTTGCGCTCTTAATGCGTGACTCATCTGAGTTAATGGGTAACTGTAGGCCGCAAAAACTGCTACATTTGGAAACCGATGATTGAACGCAAAGTGAGAATTCCAGCTGCGAGTTGCACAAGATCGTTCGGAACAGCAAAACGAGGCTCTTGTACCAAGGTTTCTGCTCGTTGTTGAAACAACTTAGCTCGTTTAAATTAATATGAAGCCTTCCAGTGATTTAACGTCTTT
The DNA here is from genome assembly GCA_030522465.1 of Rhipicephalus appendiculatus. NCBI lineage: Eukaryota > Metazoa > Arthropoda > Arachnida > Ixodida > Ixodidae > Rhipicephalus > Rhipicephalus appendiculatus. The sequence goes on from JALIZH010031598.1 coordinate 52,559, forward strand.
TAGCACACGGGCAGCTCTGCCGCGAATAACCGCAATATCATTAAGTCCACAAAAGTTGGCGTCGAGTCTCGCTCGTAGGCCTTTTCGAGAATGGTTTTCAGAGGCGAGAATATATGGCTCTGTTAAATAACTCAGGTGACATGTACTGTCCTACATTTGCTCAATCGAAAAGGTTTTACAGAAAATGGGTGACCGCCACATCGCGTGAGAGCGGTTTTTGCGGAGAGCGGCGCGCGCTCACTCGCATGTCGCCTGCACAAGGGTACCCGCGCCTGTGCGTGCAGCGCCCCAAGCGGCATCGGCGCGCTTTGGGGACCGGTTTCGGCGGCCGCTTTTCACACCTCCCCATTCTAGCCACCCTACCCTCGCTGCTTTCCAGCATCAGCGCGATAGTGGACGCACACTATCCACCATCGTCCACTATCATTTCCACCTTGTACACTATGCCATCCACCACTGTACACTATAAACACCATGATTTCCAGCATATCCAGCATTATTTCCGCTATAGCCACTATCTTTTCCAGTACCCACTATGGCAGTTTTTCCAATAGGGAAGGCTTCATGTAGACTCGTGCCCACACGTATATCTGGGTGGATATCGCCACATTCAATCAGTACATGTTCCATCGTTTCCTTAGTTCCCCCCACAGCATGTACATTGTTCTTCTTCGTTAGAGAATCTCGCTTTATAGCTACGCGTTCTAAGGCAACCCGACCTTGCTTCAAACAGTAAAGCGCTTCCCCTTGAATTATCATAAAGCCTCTCCCTCCTTATTTCGTTTTTTCCCCTTTTGGTAGTCACTGAGAGCCGGCTTCTTTTCCATCGCTGCCATCTAATAAGTCCTCTCCGCCTCTCTGACTTTTCGCTTAATGCTCCTTGTTGCCATGTCGCCCACACTGCTAGCCGTATATTTACTGGTGAGCCTCCTAGTTCTTTTTCTCCACTGCGTGTCGACGCTTTTTCTATACAAATACCTGAAAACCTTCCCTGCCCATCTCCTCTCCTTCATTTTCCTCAGCCTCTCTTCAAATCTAATTTTGCTCTGAGCTTCCCTCACTTCAAAACCTGTCCATCCCATATCACCCTTTACAGCCTCATTTGTCGTCTTCCCGTGAGCGCCCAACGCGAGGCGTCCCACAGTCCTTTGATTTACATCCATTCCTGATTGCACCTCTGATGTCATGCACACCACTGAGTTCCCAAATGTAAGCCCCGGAACCATCACACCCTTCTATAGCCCTCGAAGCGCCTCGTACCTATTGTATCCCCATAACGCTCTGTGCTTCATGATTGCAGCATTCCTCTTTCCCTTTGTTACCGATGCTTTCTCTTGTACCTCCATATATCTATCCCCCCTCATTTACCCACACTCCGAGGTACTTGTACTCGCTTACCCTCGGTATTTCTTGGCCCTGTATTAAGACCGCATGGTCTTCGTGATCATTGAATACCATCAATCCACATTTTGTTGCACTAAATCCTAGTCCTAGAGCCTCACCTTCCCTTCCGCAGATATCTGCCAGCCGCTGTATATCATCTTGACTGACCGCAAATAAGACATTATCGTCAGCATAAAATAGACCTGGAAGCTTCCGCTCAACCATCGCGCCTGCCTGTTTGTGTGACAGATTAAATCCAATGTTGCTATCTTCTAGCGCTTTTTCCATCCTCACCATGTACAGCATGAATTACAGCGGGGACAAAGGACATCCCTGTCTCAGCCTCTTGCTAATGTCAACGCTGTCCTTGCTGCTTATTCCTTCCCATTCTACACAAACTGTATTTTCTCGGTATATTTCCCTCAAAAGCTGTATACAGTCGTCACCTATGCCCACTTCCTTCAATATATCCCACAAAATTTCCTGATTAACGTTGTCATATGCCCCGGTGATGTCTAGATAAGCTACGTATAAGGGCCTTTTTTTCTATTTTTGATATTTCTATACACTGTGTAAGAACAAACAGGTTATCGTCTAACCGCCTGTAGATTCGGAATCCATTCTGGAGTTCTCCCAAAATATCATTTTGCTCTACCCACGTTTCTATTTTTAATTTTACTGCCTGCATCGCCAACCTGTATAGCACCGATGTCATGGTTAGCGGTCTATACGAGCGAATGTTATCCTTTTCTCCGCTGCCTTTATAGATTAAGTTCATTCTACTTTTTCGCCAACTGTCTGGTATTTCCCTCTCCTGTAAGCACTTTTCTATGGCTTTCAGCAGTGCTTCTTTAGTGCTATGTCCTAGTTCGTTAATGAGGCTGACGGGAACCCCATCTAAGCCCGGAGTACGTGCGCTTAGGAATTTTTCCTTCGGCCTTCTTCCAATTGAAATTCTCAAGTACTACATCTTCCTCGGTTGTACTCTTCTGCATACTTTTACTCACCGGGGGAATCCCCTGGGCGACCTTTTTAAACGAATCGGCTGTTACCTTTCGGATGTAACCTAGCGCTTCATACCTTTCCAATTGATTTCCTCCTTCATCTACCATATTGTCACGTGGTCGTGACGTCGACGAAGGCAGTAGTCGGTATGTCTAAGATTAAACTGTTTATTAGGCCGAACTTGTGGCCGGTAAACGGAAAGTAAGATTACAGCAATACGCGCTGGCACTGATAGCGGCGAACAGAGCGTCGGCCGTCGATCAAACTGAACATCGTTGGAGCGCGCCGGCTTTTATGCATCACGCGTCGAACATTCTAGCCTTATCACTGGTCATCGCGCAGGCTCAGGAATAATCTCGAGTGGTCGCGTCTTGCGCGCAATCTTAACAAAACGATCTACAATAATCGCGAAGGTTCTAGAACAATAAGGCGCGGTTTGAGCTGAGCTTTGCTGACGGTCTTTGTGGGCGAAAACCGAATACAACAAAAGTGAAAATAAGAATAGCGCGTGGCAATATGTTGTTGCATTGTGACAGACTTCCTACCTAGCGCTTTTAGGTGGCTCCAAAATATCCTAGGCGCGGCCTTCTTCTTTTCGCGAATCTCTGTCATCTAGCGTTCACTTTCGCCTTTAATTTTTGCCTCGACTAATTTCTGCACAATGGATTTTTGCTCTAAATATATTTCCCACACTTGGTTAACTTCATCCTGTGGCCGCTTCTCCTTTTTTGCCTGTCTGTGCTGCCGTGATGCCTCACGTCGCTTCTCGATCGCATCCCAGATTTCTTTGTTCCACCAACTTTTTGGCTTTCTCTTTCCTTTCCAAGAAATAGTTTTCTTCTCTTTTTCTATTTCTTTCGTGATTATATGTAGCAGCTCACTATACTTCCAGTCTTTGCCTGGCAATTTGTCTACTTCTTCCTCGACTATTGCGGCTATGTTAGTTATTTATTTCTCATTTAAATACGAGTTGCCAATGTTTGATTCTAGGTTCTTATTTTCAGTTTTATATCCCATTTGTAATGTTATGCGTTTATGATCACTACCCAAGCTGTTAATGCCTTCCTCGTCTATTCTCATCTCTCTAAGTTTGTCATAGATTCCTTCTGTCATGAGACAATAATCAATGCTCGATTGCCCGTTTCCGACTTCCCACGTGATCTGTCCCTGACACTTAGGCCCCGCGTTAACTATTTCAAGACTATGTTGCTCGCAGAGATCTAGCAATAACTTGCCATTGGAGTCTGAATATCCGTCAAGGTCATGTATGTGAGCATTCATGTCCCCTAGAAGGATTATTTCGGCATCATGACCAAATTCTTTAATATCGGTGCTTATGCATTTCACTATCTCCAGATTCTTTTCTCTGCAGTTATTCCCCGTCCACAAGTTTGCTACGCGACGTGACGCCACCTCGCGTCGAGAAGAGAAAGCTAAGAAAAACAAACGTAACTGTTATTTCTTTTGCTTCTTTCGTGTTCAAATGTATAAAACATTTAACCTAGCTAACATTGAGCACCTGTAAAAGCGTCTGCTTGTGCACAGACGACAATATCGGCGAGATCCGAGCTGTCGGACAATTTCGCTGAGCCGCCATCTTGTTTGGACAGCAAAGTAGCCTGCATCGTATTTGCCTCCGATGCTGTCTTCGTGAAGCTGTCTATTTTGCCGTCTACGCGAGAATTGGAATGGGACTTAAGATGGCCGCCGTCCATTTAGCCGTCTATTTTGCCGTCTACGGTGAGTATTGGAACACACCCTTTGTGTGTCTTGGTACCTGATGTCGTAGAGTCAGTACAGGCTATTCTATAGGAAAAGAAAAGGGCCTATGCAAGAGAATCTCCGACCGCAAGGGCTCCGCCATTGCCGCCATTACACTACCGTGCGAATGTTGCCAGCCCCTGAGACGCGTGCTTGACTTGAGTTTTCATTTTGACCAAATGACGATTTCAGTTTAGCGTTAGCGTGATAGCGGGGGTTAAGGGAACAGCGTACGTTGCCGTGCCGTAAGCGTTCGTTGCGAACAGCGATTTGTATACGTACAGAAGCCGGGGATAGTGTTTACGTGACTCTACCCACGCTTAAAGTCCCTAGATCTAGGGACTTTACCCACGCTGCGACTGCGGCGTCACCTCGCGGAAGATGAATGCGTTAAAGGAGGGTGAAAATAAAGGAAGCAAAAATGCTGGAACTGTATACCCGCATGCGGCAATATTACAAGTTTTTTGTAATAATAAAACTGAATATGAACCACGCACCAAAAGTGAAAATGTATGCGTCGCAGATTTGTTTACACCGATCTTCTTCTTAGGCCTAGGAACGTTCGAAATGCGAAGCCGTCCGAAAAGCTCCTCTAAGTTATCCGTGCTACTCGGTCGTCGAAGCTGCCTGAAGGCAAGCGAAGCCATTTAACACATTCCTTTGCTGCGAAAGAAGTGAATCCTTCAACAACAACGCCAAGTTCAGTTTGAAACGGGGGTCCGAAACCGCCGCCGTGTTTTACGTGCATAATGTAGACCGCGCAAACACGGTAACGCTAAATCTGAAAAATGGAAGGTGTATACGGTAAACGCTACGGGTTGTTTAGCGTACTGGTGTTTAGCGTAGTAACGTGTCAACAGAAAGCGCCGACGACGACGCACTGCGACTCTTGACTCAGTCACAAAATGCGCAATCGGCGCGATATGGTGGCGCCGTCTAACGAAAGTGCCTGAAACGCATCCTGCTGTGCCACGAGTCCCGCGCACAGTAAACTGCCTAAATAGCCTTGAATTTTTGCTTACATAAAGATTAAACACTGGTATTTTTACGAAATTGAAGCACGTTCCGGATTCCTCAGAACGGCCTTTTTGATTTATATTGCCAATATTGTTAACATCGAAGAGCACTAATTTTAGCCGATGTGTAAATAATTGCAAGAGGCAACATTAATTCACTCTTGAGGTCATTCGGCACAGCTTTCCTTCTAGTGTGCCTGACGTCACGCTAGTGTCGATGTCAGGATGTGAGAAAATTGATTTCAATATGTAAATCCCACTTGTATGACGGAGTAAACTCGACATCCAGAATCGCTGTCAGTACCCATACAACTATTATTGAAGTGCTAAATCTAGGTTCAACCCATTTCGTGAGTAGTAACTTCAAGTAACCCTGGCACGTTAAGTAGTTATACCACGGGTGCAACAGCTGCGCCAATTGCGCCAGAGTGATACAATGCCCCGTTTTTGTACCGAACTGCTCCAAAGCCATGAAATTGGCGGAAATTGCGCCAAAATGCCCGACCAGCCTCAGAATTTTCTCAGTTGCGCCAATTTCAGCGAGAAATGGAGGCCACGTTGGCCACCTGCAGTTTGCGTCATCAATCAATCCACGCGCGCAGACCCTAACCCTCTGAATCTGACCTCTGAGTCTGAATCTGACCACCATGTGGCCTATGCAGACTTGCTGTTGCTGCCAGACGTTTAAGTGGGCCGCCGACACAGTCGCATGCGCTTTTGCTATGTGAAGTGGCAATGAAGTTCCGCTTTACTGATAGATTTTGGCCCTCCCCGGGGCCGTAAATGAAGTACTTTTTGTTTTAATTGAGCAGCCACTTAGAAACCATCCACGTCTCATGTCGCATGGGGACGCAGCCATCAATAAAGGCCTAAAACGAGGCTAGCAATGCTCATAACCAATGAAAATAATCTAACAAGGTCCAGAACACTATAAACTACAGAAATATCGAATAATCGGTCGCAATAACTTACCTAAAATTGCGGAAAACGCTTCGGTTTACCAGCGCCTACCAGCGACATTGATTGTGGACATCAAAAACTATTTTTTCGCTTTAAACAAAATTTACAACGACGAAAATTTCTACATCACAAGAGCAGACGTTGGAGCATATAGTGAACCCTCTGCTACATTTTTATCGCGGTGGCCTGGATGCTTAATTTACGAGTGAATATCACGAAAAAGTAATTTTTTGTCAACTTTGCAAGCATTTTTCTCTATAAAAATTTGTTTACAAAAGTTGAAAATATTTTTAGCAGATTCTATGTCGACTGGTAAAAGAGCTAAAAATTTTTTTTCGAGTGAAACATTGCCGCTGTTTTTACAAAAATTGCCTGAATACGCGTGTTTTCTTGCTTCTTTGTTAGGCCTATTTAAACCAAAAAATTAATATATGGTTTTACTTGTGACGTCACGTGAGAAAACAATGACAATAGAATGCGTCAAAACATAAAGTGCCGTTGTACCTAGTATCAAGGTTTTATACGCGTAATTTATTCGCACCTAACTTTTGCTCCTTGCCGGAATATGCAAAGGGCGGTCACGTGACCAAATTTTTTTTGAACAAAAATACTTCACTAAACTCATTCGCATACAGTTACGTTTCAGCTCTTTTTTCAATAGAATCACCGGTGGTCGAATTTTGGGCTGGGACGTTTCACTTGGAATGACCCAGTTGCGTCGTCCCGGCAATAGGTATCCGGTGCCGTCGCCGGGCCAACGGGCACGCGCCGTTATTACTTAATCTGGTCGAACGAGCCTTGCAAGTGAGCCGAGAAGTTGTACCCTAAACCTAACCCCATCGTGAAAGAAAAAATGTTGCAGTGGCTTAGCTCGGCTATGCCAGGATATACGTAGCGTTAGCAAAGGTTCAGCTGGTTATTCTTAGCTTTCCTGATTGTCTAGATTGTCTAGGATTAGCTTGATTATCATGCTTACTGCTGCTCCAATGACACAGAAACACGGTATACGTATTATGTGGCACATGTATATTTTGCTCAACGTCAGGTTGCTTCTCTATTGCCACAAAGATGGCTTGGTGATCAGTGAAGTAACACGCTGCCGTCTCTATGGCCCCAACACAGTATTCTGTTCATTCTTCCTACCCTCAACCGCTAATTGCCAGGCAACTACTTCGGGATCCTATGAGTCACGCTTCTCCGCTATTCTGCGCCGTTGAGCAGCATTTGCGCTCTCCTTCTCCATGGCTATACCACACTGGCAAACGCCAGTCAGAAGCGCAGCGGCTCCAGCGCAGTGTCAGACGGCGACTGCACAGCGAAGGCGAATAGCTGCGCGCGCGCGCCGGCGCCACTGCGTCTACCACGGCCACGACGTCACTCCTCTGGAATGCGCAGACCGGCGGCGGTGAGTTGCGCGCGGCGGCGGCGGAGTGCGCGGGAGATGCCAGCTCTGGTGCGCCAGCTGTGTGTCATCGCTGATCATCGCGCATGCGCAGCACGGCTCTTGATGTGCCGCGCGAAACGGGTTTGGCTAGGCCAGTGTAGCTAACGCTACAAAAAAAAAAGGGGGGGGGGGGAGATGGGGTCTGTAGCGGTGTTCGAAAATTTCCTGGCCTTGTTCTAACCCGTGCAGAACGCTGCTTAAGCCACCTTCGCCGCAGTACACCGGTGCCCTGCGGAAAAGCGTACTAAGATTTGGAAGGGGCTGTTAGCACTAGTCACGGGACAGCACATTTTGTTCAATTACTCATGCGTGTATACGCCGCATAGTTGTGAGTACTAGTATAGTCGCTGATGCCTAAAAAAGTTACCGGGAATCATTTGGAGCAGTGTATGACGTTTCTGCAGCCCTAAAAAAAAAAAAAAAGCTAAACTGTGCGCCAGTTTTTTTTTTCGTCGCCCCTACTCCTCAGTTTTACGAATCGCCTGAATTTCAAGGTCGCCAGCTTGGCAGATCCACATTTGAATTCGCAGGGTCTGTCAAAGGATTTGACAGGTGCGGCAAATGCTAATGTGGACTTTATCATAGTTTGTTCAGTGGGGTGGTTAAAAATACTGCTTTTATTGAAATAGCAGTGCTAATGTTCACTCTGCACGATTTAGGTGATGTTGAATGGTTTGTGCATCTTTTTTTTTAAATGTAAGCCTTTTTTATACTGCTCCAAATTTGGTCCTTCGTGATAAAAAATGGATGTTTTTTCCTCGTAACCTGCTGCAAATTTGGATTTTAGTGCTCCAAAAGTGACATTTTGCTGTCCCAAAAATTGCTCCGAATTCTATTTCGGCGGTTGCACCCCTGCAATACAGTAAAAGCTCGTTAATTCGGATTTCGCGGGACCGGAGAAAATGTCCGAATGAACCGAATGCCGAATTATCGAAAGTATTAAGAAAACAATAAGTGAATAAGTGAAGCAGCGCTGTGTGTGTGTTTGCGTGTTCCTCTCCGTCCGCGTCGAGTCGCGCTGTAGAAACTTAGCATGAATAACCAACTAGCCCGCCAACGCACTTTGGCCAATAAATGAATGCCTGTTACATCAATACACTTTCATTTTCCTGACGAATATGTTTTTTGTTTCTTTCTTTTTTTTTGCATAGCGGCAGTGTAAAAGCCGCAATATTCGTCATCCTGCGACTTGGTTCTCAATGCGACCACGGCGCCAGACTCACGTCGGAAGTGCTGCTCCAAAAGAGAAACCCTGCTACATGCCGCTCCGAACTGTAGCTTTTGTAGCTGCTCCGAACGTGCTTCAAAATGGCGTTGTTGGGAAACTGAAAAGATTGAACTTTAACTGTGTGACCAAGTGGCAAGCCCTGAAGAAACCAAAATCAATCTGTACGCTAATCTGTAACGTAACAATAAATGTGAATCGGTTGCTAACGAAAATAGTGGTGCGACCCAGAAGGGCCCGAGCAAGCCTTTCCTCGCGTCGAATGGCAAGTGTTGTATTTCGACGGCGCCGTGGCGGGAGAGAAAATCCCATCATAGGATGAGAGAGGCAGAAATTGTGATCAGTTTGACGGCCGTCCTCAATGACGACGCGGGCTGTGGATAGGATGATTTAACTGAACTGAGCGCACACAGCCGAAGATTACAAAGGAAGCCCAGTTGTCGATTCTCTTGCTCTGAGCTCTGCAGAGTCCGGGAAGTGGCATCGACGCTTTTCGTAGTGAGCGGCTAGATGTTGCGTCCGTAAGAGATACGGCGGCTCCAGCAGGGCAGCGTTCACAAACACGTCTATTGCATTGATGGTCTTCGATGAGGGCTTTCGCGGCTCGACATCGTCGCAGCCCTTGCCTCGTCTTGTGCCACCAGACGTGGCCGCATCGGCGACACTTAGCGGCATCGTGAAGACGGTGATGTAACCCAGTTGCTGCAGACTCTGCTGACGCATGTAGAATATTTTTTTTCCGTCCCACATGATGAAATTTTTTCTTGTGTCAGGAACTGGCTTGAAGAAAGCGGCCCCGTAGCTTTCAGAAATGCGGCAGGCGTGACCCTTGACGCTTTTGTAGTGTTGCTTCAGCTTTATCTGAAGGTCGCCTTCATCATTTGTAACGACGAGTTTTACATACAAAGACAAGGCATTTGCAGAGGTTCGTGTGTTGCCCCTGTCCTCTGCAAGACATGTTTCTGCTATTGATCGTGTTTTACACCAGCATTTTTACGGGGGGAGGGGGGTCTTGCGGGTGTTTAGATATGGTGACGATTTTAGATGCGCAAGCATCTTATGCTCGGGGCCGTACTGCGGCGTCCGCACCCATACTGCGCATGCGCCAACTCTCCCCTCTCCTCGCGTGAGCGCGAGGAGGTGGCGTGAGCGCTGCCTCCGCTTCGTTTCTCCTCTCCCGTTTCTCTCTCTCCGCCACATCTTGCGCTCGCATATAATGCGGCGCGCGCTCGCTCCCGTTGCCCTCTCCTTCGCAACGGCGCTCTGGACGCTCGCGTAAACGGCAACGCCGGCAAGCGAAGCTGCGAGGCTGCGAAAGCGCGCGTTCGCTGTGCTTCCGTCATTCTCTCTCTGTGCAGCGGTGTGCGAAACGCCACGAAAAACGTCAACGTCGGCGCTAGAAGTTGCAGCCGCAGCGCCACCGCTGCTGAGCAGAGGAAGACTCGGGATCCGAACGTCAGCGTCGGCAAGCGGTAATTTAAACGTCTCGACAACCACCGTCTCATAAGTGACATAAGAGAAACGTAAACTCGATGCGCACCTCCCGCCCGCGATGCATTCGCATCCCACCATGGTTGCCCGTAGGGGGAGATGACGTGTAATTTTTTAATTGTTTTAAAGCAGAAGTGGATCGGTTCGTATCAGTTCATTGTTGATGACGTTTTGTTAGCCTTTAACCACTATGGGAGTGGACTAGTGTTTGCACATGAGCTTCCGTCCGCTAATTTTCTGCAGTTTCTAGACATTAACACGCTGCGGAGAAAAACTGTATTGAAACCGGCGCACGACCGAGCTGCGCTGAAGCGTTCATTTGGTGGGGCTCCATGACGCTGGCAGCCCGGTCGGCAGCCATGGTCTGCTCAACGGGGTCCTCTGAACGCAGTCCTCCCAGGTCTTTAGGCGCTCCCGCGGGGGGAGGATCCGCCGGGCAGTGAGAAAGGATAGCATCAGGGCAGAGAGTGCAGGTTGAGGTGAGGTATGAGTCTGTAGCTGGCGTGGCCTGTCGGTTGCTGAGGGACTTACTTGTGCGGTGGAGGCCCGAGTGAGCTCGTTGAAAGTGTGCTCCTTTGTGAATCCGGGATCGGAGTGGCCGGTTTAAATAACTCCGGGCTAAGAGGTTCGCGGCCTCGTTCCCGGAGTTTCCCGGGCCAAAAAGCGTGAACTCGGGCTCGTGCGAAATTTAGGATTGCGGTTTTGGAATCGGATAAAACATGCGGACGGATCTTGCCTGCTGGAATTACTCGGCAAAGTAGGGACCTGAGTCTGCACTCTCATGTCATCACGCAGTGCAGGCGAGTCGACTCGCCCGTGTTTAGCTCGCTCTTAACATCCGTTGCCGAGTCGCTCCTTCAGAAGATGACGGGCCAAGAAAAGAACTAACGTACAAGGCCTGAGGTCGTACCACACATGCAGCGTGTGTCCCACAACTTGAAAAAAAAATGGCCAACAGGGTACCCATCTTGTTCTCGGCACCGCGCATGTTATATCTGGCAGTAGCGTGGTTGTTCAAAAAGACACTCCAGGCCATATGCCTAATGTACTACAGGTGTATACTAAACATGTTTCTGCTATCCTGCGGCACGTCGGCCAGACCGGCGTAAATGAGGGAGCTGTCAGGTTAGGATGGTTTGCCTGCGCATTGCCATGCACGGTATTAGGATTCTTGGCAGAAGCGAAGATACAGCCGCGCGAGAATTCTTGGAAGCCTTTCATATCGGGAAATTGCGGGCCGTACATCCCTGCGGATGTGTTGCATTGCGCAGGCACATAGTTGTTGTTTAGCCTGTGTTGCAGTAAATCAGTCCAAAGTTAGCGCTCGCATCGCTCCTCTTCCCTCCCCTTTTTTCGTCGTTTTGTTTGGTCAATACAAAAAGCAGCGATGTGATAGCTGCGCCAAACTGCGCCAAGAGGTGAAACCTGCTACATTTCGCCAAATATCTCACAGTTAGCGCCGAGAGTGCGCCAGGACGTCTTTTTGGCCGTCTCTTGGGAAAAAAAAGATGACAGGCGCTTTCATGGTCACTGGGGCAGGCAGGCGAGAGCTGTGTAGTAAATATATATATCGAAATGCCATACTAAGCTAACTGTAATGAGCAACTATAATCGCAGTTGCCTCCTAGCTCTTCATTGAGCTGATAATGTTCTTCATGCCTAACCACCATTCGCTCTAAAACTTCACCCGTTGCGACCGTTCTTACCCAGCCGCAAAGACATGCTCGCAGTGTCTTGTTTTATTATAGAAGCGTGTGCTCTACCGCAAACTTTTGCTTAGTGCAAATAGATGGTGGTATACAAAATTATGTAAGCTGGGAGGTTGCACAAAAGCTTGATGTATATATATACTGACCAAAAAAACGATGCCTGGGAGCGCGCGGAAACTGAAGCTGCCATGTGTTGTGGCACGTATGCAGTATAAATTAACTTTCTGGGTGAAATGTGAAGTTTACATACGCAACTATACAGATTCAATTCAGCCATTAATTCTTCATGTTTAGTTTTGAGGGAAGGGGAGGCCTTGCCAAACAGTACCAACTGCCCGATACTGTGATATTACATCGTAAGGTCCTGTAAAAACATTTACTGAATTTCGTGGAGTCAGGGAGTATCTAACAATCGGTGAAACCACAAGTTTCCCTGAGATGCTGGTCCTATATTAAGGTGGACTATTGATTACAGCAAGCAGTACCTGTACGTACTTGAAATATTTCGTCTGAGTTACGTTCTTTTACAAAAACGTTGTAGTGCTGTTTGTTCTGACTTTCGAAAGATTTCCTGGAGAGTCCTTAAGTTTTAATACCATGGAGCTATCAGGATTTGTCAACGATTCCAGACGTTGTAGTGGCCTGTGGGGTTTTGCTGGGGTAAGAGGGTGACACACTGTCCCGGTAAATCGATGCTGCCTGTCGACTTCGGTAAAACTTCAAGTTAAAGAACCTGTATAAATAAAATGTCAAGTCTTCCATTCTCGCATAATACATTGAGTGTGGAATTGGTATTCGGACACAGTATATCAGTTATTTATTAAACCTGCCATTTTATTAACCCCCCAATGAACCAAAAGCTTAACGAGTCTGTCCATAAAGTGCGACAGCATATACTTCACCACGCAGCTAAAACGCCTGGGGCATTTGGGTTGCATTGAAAGCACATAAGTCATTCCAGTAATTTCTGGTAGTAAAACGATTATGCGTTGAAACTTTACACAGCTTGGAGCATGAGGGAAAGAGAAGTCTATCGCGAGGAAAAATCCAGCGGCCTGACGTCACGGACATGGAGAAATTTAAGGCTGTCCGCAGGAGAGCGAGGAGGAGTGGGTTAGCTCACCTTTTGGGTTATTATGTATAAATATGCCTTTATGTGTGCATAGTTTTTTTTTTTAATATGGTAAAACTACTCCAGCATAGCGACTGTAAAAGTTGTGTTCGTAAATCTGTGACAGGCGACTGCTCCAAAAGGCCGACTTCCTGCTCCAGAGTGAGGTTTTAGCTGCTCCAGAAGCTGCGCCAAAGTGGGTTCGGTCGATCACATCACTGAAAAAGTAAAGAATAAAAAGAAACTGCGTGTGGCTGCGCCGGTCGCGTCGTACGTTATAGGCAAAGTAGATGGGGCGTTTGTCGGAAGTGCGCCATCGGTTCGCTGGAGTAGGTCCCACCCGTGGCGCAGGACGCGATGGGTGCGGCTGCTAGTATGACTGCATGGTGGGCTGCAGTCTGGGCCTAGGGCGGACGTCGGTGCAGCACACCTGCTTCGAAGGCCGGAGGTCTAGCGATGGCTTCGGCGTAACTAAGTGGGGCAGCCGCAGGGATTGCTTGGCTGCTGCTTGAGCGTCACTCAATGGTGCAGGCGCCGCAGGGTGCTGGCGGTACTGAGGCACGACCTCCGCGATACGCTTCTCAATCGCTCCGCGGAGGGAAGGCAAAAGTGTGGTTGACGGCTGTGCATCGTGCTGCGGGTGAGCGAAGGCAAGCAGAGATAACTGGCGTGCAGTTTGCTCGCACACGAAGGTCTGTGGCGGAGTGGTTCGAAATGGCCAGCAAGATCCGCGTCGCTTGATGTAGGGCGACGGGTCATCGACCGCTGCCGGCGTAGCCTTGGCACAGAGTCTGCCACTGTGCGAAAGTCTTGGGCGAGCAGCACGAGGAAGGCCTTTCATAAAATAATATGACATGGTACTAGGGAAATAAGAAACACATCTCGTCCACGTCTCTCATTTCGCTAGTACCATGTCATGTTATTCGCGATACCAACTATAGCCTTTCGTAAAATTCCTGATCAGACGCCGACATGGTCGCGTTGGCTTTCTTGTACAGGTCGAGCATGTTTTCCTTGTAACTCACCGGCCTGCTGAGCTCGTTCGCGTGAACCCTGTTCTGCAGCTTACTAACGGCAGGGCGGCCAAACACGTCCACAATGGCGGTCTTGAAATCGGATTGCACAGGCTTTTCCCACCCGCGAAGTGGAAGACCGAGTTGCTCAGTTTTCCTGCCTCGTCCGATTTGTAGTGTACGCTCACGCGCTCCTAAATCGCGAGCCAGTCCTCCACCACCGAAGGGTCACATGCGGGAGGAGGCCTCGCTCGCTGGGCGGAGTCTTGGGGCGTCCGAAGTTGTTTTGAGGGCACCACACTCGGTTGTAAAGGCGTTTGAATGACGGGTAGGTTGATCAGCGGTTCAATTCACGGACCCCGAGAGCGTCCGTGAGCAACGCGTGGTAGGGCCTCTAGATGAGAGCCCCTGTAGCGCTCGTTCCTCTTCGCTACATGCTCAACGACTTCGCAGTGATGATTTAACTGGTCCAGCAGGGAACGCTTCTGTATTAGCTTTTAGGGGCGAAGCTCCTTAGGGCGTAGCTCTGTCGTCGTCCGCGACCCTCACGGGGAAATTCGTGGATGTGAGACACAAAAAAAGGTTTAACAATATCAATCATAATTGTTACGGAACAATATCAAACACTTTAAAGCATAAGCCCTTTATACTAGTCGGCCACTTCAACGTAGACATTCAGATCCAGCTTTCGGGGACATTGGCTGATCAGCGCTCCTAGCGGCCACTGCTGGAAGCTCTCACGTTTTCAATGGGACAGGGTCATTTTTCGACGATAAAAAATCGTAGAGGCGCAATTTCCAAAACTTCTTAAAGGGGCACCTTCTAGGAGCTGTACCGCACTTAAAAAATGCAGCATCGTTAACATCGGGGCTTCACATTCTGTTCCCACGACGACTAAAGTTTAAACAATGGGGTCCTATGGAAGCGGCCGAAATCACGCCTCGTTTTTCGGGACAAAAACGGGCCGCCTGAAAAAACTAGAAGGAATCCTGCAAATTTCTCGGAGATCTGAGTAGTACGGAGACGAAGCTTTCATTTGAGGCCGCAATCATGTTTCTGTGTGAAGAAAAACACGTTCCAAAATGAAGTTTTCTACAACACAGTCGCGTCTTCGACTCGCGTCTTTCTTCAATTGTATCTTGATAAGACCCATTTTACCGCCCCGCGACCGGTGTGCGTTGTGGCCTAGATGGTTGAGCGCCTGTTCTGGCGACTCGCGTACGGCGAATGCGGCACGGGATCGAATCGCAAAAATTTTCGTCGTGTTTTTTTTTTTAAATGCGAATGCATTTCATAGTCGGGCTATGTCAGGCATCCGGCGTTGTCCGGCGTTGTCCGGCGTTGTCCAGCGTTGTCCGCGGAGGAGGATAGGTTGAGGAGGTAAGCGCCGGCAGGTGTTAGATGTGAAGCATCTTATGGCGAAGCTTAATCCGGTGGTGGTGGTGGGCGGCGTGACCACCCATACTGCGCATGCGCAAGCCCTTTAAAAAAATATAAATAAAAAACCTCCTCTCCCTCTCTCTCCTCTAGGCATCCCTCCCCGCGGCAACCACACCCTCACTGCGCATGCGCCTCCCCTCCTCTCTCCCCTCCTACGCTCCCCCCTCTCTCTCCTCTAGGCATCCCTCCCCGCGCTCCCACTGCGCATGCGCGTCCCCCCTCTCTCTCCTCTAATACGCTACCCCCTCCCTCCTCTAGGCATCCCTGCCCACAGCGTCCACACCCCCACTGCGCATGCGCGTCCCCCCCCCCTCTCTCTCCTCTCCTACGCTACCCCCCTCTCTCGCCTCGCGACGCCGACGCAGGCAGCGTCTGCTAGCGAGTTTCTTGGTTGAAAAAACCGACTGCTCGCGCTGCACAACCGTTCACTGTCCATCCCGTATATATGGCAATGGATCTTGACCTCCAAGGTGGTGCCGGTGGGAGATTTCTCCTGTGCGTTGTTGAACAATAAAAATTCGCAGCGTGCGCGTTAACTAAAAGCCGACTGCGGGTCTCTGTGTCCAGTCGGAGTCTTCTGTCTCTCATTGCCCATTAGCAGCGATTGGCATGTTCCAGTAGGAAACACCGCTCCATCGCTGCGTGCTTTACGCATCTCCAGTTTTAAATGCGAATGCATTTCAAGTGCGTGAGGGCGCTCGCATCGCGGGAGCTCGGCGGAGCTATATATGAAAAAAAATTTAAAAAATTAAAAAAAAGAAAAAAAAGGAAAAAAAAGAACAAAAAGAATAAAAAAAATAAATAAAAAAAGAAGAAAAAACAGAACAAAAGCAAAAAAAAAAAAAAAACAGGCGCTGCGCCGTGCTCCCGGCCGGGCTGCAGAAATTAGGCGCCTTTTCCTTCTTCGAACCACAACCACCATATATAAATGGAGTGAAGCGCGCGCGAAATGCATTCGCATTTCCTCACGATTCCCTTCGGGGAGGTGGGGGGCATTTTTTTTTCTTTTTTTTTTCTTTTTTTTTACAGAAATTGCTGTCAGTGGTTACGGTGCTCGGCTGCCGACCCGAAGGGCACCGGTTTGATCGTGGCCGCGGCTCTAGCATTTTCGAACGAGGCGAAAATCCACTAGTACTTGGATTTTGATGCTGTACGCGTAGATGTAAATTCACGTTAAAGAACCCCGGGTGGTCGAAATTTCCGGCACACTCTTCTGCCGCGACAGGGAATAGGAGACGCCCGCTAAGCGCTAAGCGCGTGCTGTAGGACATCGTTTTTCCATTCCAGACCTCCTCTACGGCGCGCCTCATAAACATATCGTAGTTTTGGCGTGTAAAGTTCCAGCAATTAATATTACTAGTGCGTCATTGCTGAAGATTTAGTTTCTTGTTTTTTTCGCTAAAGCGTTGCACCCAGAATCTCTGCCACAGAGCCGGTTTCGCTTCTAGATATGGAGCAAGTAAAGTTCTCATGTTTTAGTATTTCTTATTACGCAACCCATTATCTAAACAACAAAGGAAGGGGAACCAAGGGCCTAGTTCAGTTAACCACAGCCTCAATAAGGCAACACATATTGAATCCAAGGAAAGCATGATAGAAGCTATTGATGGTGTAATGAAGCGTTTTAAATAAGCACTATACTATTGGAGACTGACCACCAATGGCAAAACCAGCGCAAAGCTTGCGTTGCCGAATCGTCTTCTTTTCTTTCTACATCATCAGCGTTCTCTGCTTCTGCAAGCAGTGCCGCTTTTAGAGAGTTTTAGAACAGCGTACGCGAAGCTTTGCGCTTTCGTTGCGCATGCGTCGTACGCTAGCCTCTTGCGTGCTCCCGTTAAGTGACGAACGCTAACGCTACGCCCGCAGTGCCGGCAAGCTTTGTGTGCGGTGTTCTAAAACTCTGTTTACTTCCCTTCCGAAACAGAGCCATCCTGGCGAATTACAGGCAGAATACCATGACACTGAGATAGTAAGGCTTTAGCAGGTCCATTGCGCAATCTCATGCTTCGACATTGTTGATTACTAGATTAGAAGAAAGCTCAAGTGGCTTGACGCCGGACATCAAGTGCGCGGCTCGTTAGACAATACGGGACGGGCCGCGGTACTCCGAAAGAAGTTTCGTTGACCGACCGGGGCTAGCTCAAGGAATCCAGAGCCACACAAGTTGATGATAACCTTGGCCGTTGATCCACACAAGTCAGTCCCGGGAATACGACGCTAAAAGGCTTCGAGACATCTCGATGGTGTATTTGGCGCTGCTTGCCAGCAGTGGCGTGAGATCGGGCTCTCTGGCGACCCTCTTCAGCACTTAGCAGCTTGGGAACTGCCGTCGACTCACTCACATAAGCGTGGCAAGGAGGTATTGCGCATAACGTGGAGGAGGGCTCGAGTCCTTATAGGTAGAAGACAGGAGAGAGTCCATTCGTGGTCTGCGTAGCAGTGTTTTTGGCGTACGTCACGAAGATAATGACACGGTTCCAGTCTTAGTAACCGGAAGTGACGTACATTGTTAGCATATCACCTTAGGTTCAAATAAATGTTTCTGTTAAACCATTCGTTTTATGATTGTAAGATGTTGTGGTGCGGTGAAAGACCTTGCATTCCTCTAAAATTGCTTGACGACGTCCGACAGAAATACACGTCCTTCGGACGATGCCCGGCTCACGTAGTGCGCCGTGCTGTAGAATGACGTGGTGTGAAAGGAGAGGCAACATTGCTAGCTGATGGAGATGGCAATAGTGAAGTCTCTGCTTAGCGTGTAATCGATGGCAACAAATATCTTTCGGTTGGCAGCAGGAGTGATGGAAAGGAGTCCATACAAATCAACAGCGGCGTAGTCCAAGGGACGGAGAGGGCAAGTCAGTGCTTGGCTTGTTACGGAGCAGGGAAATGGAAAGGGGGGATTCGTGTGGCGCTGCGCGGCGCAACAACTGTAACGGTGTAAGAAGCGGTACATTCTGCGTTTATAGTAGCAGAGCTGGAGGAAAGTGCAAGTCTTCAACCCTTCGGCATGTGCACACTGAGTCAGCGTTGAAGGTGGCGCATATGTCTTAACGTAGATGGCGCGGAATAAGAGCGATTTGCGTCCATCATAGAGGTATATAGTTGTGATGATCGATCAACTGTCACGAAGAATGAAATGGTGTGTTTGATGACTTATTTCTTTAGGGATGGTAGGTGACGTCGCTTCACGCAACAAGTCCATAGGGGAAGCAACGCAGGGGTTTTTGCGCCACTGCACAGGCATGTCGGTGACGGCTACAGCGGGAACGCGTCGTAGATGGACAAGAAGACCACCGCTAGAATGTGTATTGATCGGCGTATGCATGGGGGGGGGGGGGGGGGGGGAGGGGTTACGGGGTTCAACCGGACTTCATGTATGTTCATGCGTGCTTTGTTAGGTGCATGGCTGGCATAAGCAACCAGGGTTGCCGTTGTGTGGACATGAAAAGGCGCCAGAACTCACGCCAAAAGTAGCCAAAGTAGCCATGTCATTTGATCTTATCGCCGAATTTCTCGCCAAATAGAACAGAAGCGGTATTATCAACAGAGTCTTTACTATTGATGAATAAATAAAACTATTTTGAATAAGTAAAACCGCAAGTTTAAAAAAGAGCCATGGCGCCAACTGGAAATTTTCGTTGCCAACGGGTCCAAAAGTAGCCAATTTGGCGCAAAGTAGCCACCAACGGCAACCCTGTAAGCAACAACTAACTCGTCAAATCGGCGTTTACGCTGGGCAAGCACAGCGCCGAACACAACGCCGCTAGTGTCCTTGTTAATTTCATTTTGGGTGCTATCAGCTTTTCTGTCATAACTTCTCTCTCTCTCTCTCTCATATGGGTCGAGCAAATCAAAATGTCGCAAAGATTGGAGGCGAAGTAAGAACTCATCGGAGTTTTCTGGATGCATCGCCACATGTGACTTCGCTCAAAGGTCGCAGCCGCTGCGGAGGTCAGTCAAAGACGCTATAATTGCGGGGAAGCTGCGAATGAAACGTCTAATATAAAATCAAAGGCGTTGAAAGCTGCAAAGGTATTTTATTGTCAGTTTAGGAAACGTAGCAACAGCACGAAGTGTCGTGGGATCCGGAAGGACGCCATCTCGGAAGAAGACGGCCCAGAATAAGCGGCTTTCGTACTCCAAAACAACACTTCTTTAAGTTTATCTGAAGGCCATTAGAGCTGAGGCTAGTGATGACAGCTTCGACCTTTTGTAGATGTGTCGCAAAGCCGTCTGAAAAGATCAGAGTACCATCCAGGTAGTAGAGATTCGTCTGCCATTTGAAGCCGCGAAGGATGCCGATCATGCGTTCAAAGGTTGCAAGCGCGTCGCACAGCCCGAATCGCGTCACAATAAATTCATATAAGCCATCGGATCTAACGAAGGCTGGTTTGCGGTGGTCAAGTTCAGCCATCGGTGCTGCAAGCAGCCGGAGCGCAGGTCCGACGAATAGAGAGAGAGAGAGAAAAAAAAAACTATGCTCCATGCCTGCAGTCGCGGCGTCGTCTATAAGTGGCTAGGGATAGAATGACCTTACGTGTGATCTTGTTCAGCAAGCCACAGTCTACGCAAAAACTAGGCAAATGAGCCGTCCTTTTTCTTTTTCTTTTTTTTTTTTTTTTTTTTACAATATCGACCGGTGAGACCCATCAGCTGTTCCAGATCTGTATGACGCCGTGTTGAGCCGTGTCACTTGTGCGATGTTGCGACGCACTGTGGCTGGCACACGATATGCGCACTTAGGCTAAGGAGCGTGGAGATCAGTGTCGAAGAAATACATCGTGTTAGACTTAATGTTGGGCTTCAATACATGAAAGGATGTTTTGTTAAGAATACAATTCGAATGCCAATGCCTTTCTCTGTAATGTTCAGGAATTAGGTAATATCTCGAAACTAGTGGCATCATAGGAATTCATTCCAGGTTGCCTTAAGAACTCCACGGCGAAACATTGCGAATTGAAATGTGGGCGATAATCCAATTAGTTAAGATCACAATTAGAAAATTTTCGTTAGTTAGTGGACTAAGCCTTTCAATTTTTTGTGTAATAATTTCAGCCTCTTTTCGTAGACGAGCTGACGAGCTAAAATTGTACAATATCTAACAGCCAACCTTTAAATTTTTTTGAAAGTGTTCGCTGAAACATAGGTATTCTCCTTATTGTTGTACACACGTACTGTACTCCCCTCTAGAATGTCCTAGCGCTTGAGTGCATTTGAGATAGATAGATAGATAAATAAATAAATAAATAAATAAATAAATAAATAAATAAATAAATAAATAAAACCTAAGCACGTTTTACACTCACTAAAAACGCTAAGGCGAATAACGGAAAGGTGAGCTAGTTGGTTAGGTTTCGTAGTGCAGTATATGGGGCAGCGCGAGAACGAATACAAGGACGAGAAAATACAGGACATGCGCTGTCTGTGTCCTGTCAGCGCGTGTCCTGTCTTTTCTCGTCCTTGTATTCGTGCTAGCGCTGCCCCATATACTTCGCTAAGGCGAAACCTGATTGGCCTCTTGACACACCTTTTGTCTCTCTAAAAATACAGTATATATATATATATATATATATATATATATATATATATATATATATATATATATATATATATATATATATATATATATATATATATATATATATATATATATATATTTGCGACTGTGTACGAATCGTGAAATGATACTTTCGCATTCACGATTCACAAGTGTGTGATCATCATCATGACTACGCCGATTGTCTCCAATCAACCCGGTCCTGTGCAGGCTGCGCCCACGTTAGCGCCGGCAGCTTCTGAATCTCACTGAAATACACTGAGTGTGTGCAGCGCAAAGCAACGGGGACAACAGAAGACACATGAACGACGTAGACTGGCGCTGTGTCTTCTGTTGTCCCCGTTTCTTTGCGCTGCACACACTCAGTGTATTTCAAGATATGTACCAACTAGCCCACCAACGGATCCTTCTTGAATCTCATCTGCCCAATTGCCACCAGTTATCTTGTCTTCTCGCTGCATTCCCTTGAGAGATAGTGGTAAACTACCATTCGCTTTTCTCTTGAGAGATAGTGGTAAACTGCCAATCATTATCTCAGAATACGTACCAAATGCACACTACAACATTCTTATACTTTTGGTTACTTCATTCTCATGGTTCGTATCTGCGGTCACTACCTTCCCTAAACAGACGTATTCCTTTACCACTTCCAGTGTTTTGATAGGCATCGCAAACCACTCTTCTCTTCGGAGACTGCTGAACGTTGCTTTATTTTTCTGCACATTAATTTTCTGACCCACCGCTCTGCTTTCCCTGTCTAATTCAGTAATTATGATTTGCAATAGTTTTCCCGAGTTACTAAACATGGCAATATCACAAGCGAATCGCATGTTACTGAGCTACTCTCCTTTAACTGCTATCGCATGCTGTCCGCAATCCAACGCCAGGCCTCCTGTTAACACGCGGTGAATAGCATTGGAAAGATGGTAGCTCCCTGCCTTAGACTCTTTATTAGAATTTGATTCCATGCTTTTTTTTTTTTTTCATTGGGGACAAGGGTGGCTGTGGAGACACTGTAGATATGCCGCCGCGACGGCATAGCGGCTATGGAGGTCGGCTGGTGACCTGAAAGGCGCAGGTTCGATCCCGGCCGCGGTGGTCGCATTTCGATGGAGGCGAAATGGTAGACGACCGCATGTACTGTGCGATGTCAAACCACCTTAAAGAACGCCAGATGATCAAAATTTCCAGAGTTCTCTTATACCGCGGGCCTCATTATCATATCGTGGTATTGTCACGTAAAACCCCAGATATTACTATTATTATTATTATTAATTTTAGTTCATCAAAAAAATCATACCATAGGGCGTTCGAATGATGATATTTAAGTAGTGTTTTTGCAGCCGGTGACCGGCAAATCTGTAGCGCTAGCACACGTGCGTCATCATGTGTGCTATGCGCCGATTTGTGTGTACCGCGGGCCAAGACCTTCCAGAACGATTACTTTGTGCTTTAATAGTCATAATAATTGTTGGGGTCTAACGTCCCAAAACGACCGTATGATGAGAGACGCCGCAGTGGAGGGCTCTCAAAATTTCGACCACCGGGGGTTCTTTAATGTGCACCTAAATCTAAGCACATGGGCATCAAGCATTTTCGCCTCCATCGAAAATACGCCGCCGCGGCCGTACTTTGTAGTTTGAACCACACGTTTGGTAGCACCATGTTAGTTCGCGGAGGCTGCATTTCGATGGACGCAATATGCAAGAAGCCCATGTGCTCAGATTTAGGTGCACGTTAAAGAACCCCACGTGGTCTAACTATCGGGGGGGCCCCCCCACTATGGCATCTCTCACATTCATATCGCGTTCTTTCGACGCAAAACCCCAACAATTATTATAAGAAGTATAACCGCTTTCTGTGTATCCAGAGAAGCCCAAGCAGTAGAAAAAAGCTCGGAAAACACGGGGACGAAAAGTAAGCAGACGCAAGCTAAGTAACCTAGAACTAAACATTGCGAAATGCTATCATTCGGACTGCCAAGTCATTAAATGTGCGCCAAGTCCTTCAAGATCTGCTATCGGCCGAGCCTTTCGACACGGTAGAAAATTTGCGGAGCTTGCGCTGAGTCGCGCAAGGCTGGTGCAGAGCAGAGCTGGTCGGCACTCGCCTGGTCCTGGCAATTGACTAGGCACACGTTCATTCACACGTCCATGCACGAAGTGTTCACATGATCACTTTGCGATTCACGAGTATCGGATAGGCATCGATCGGGTTTCATTGGGAATCGCTTGGCAATCACAGCACCAAGTACCTTACTTACCTTAATTAGGTAAATTGGCCTAACTTGCAAATTCGAAGCTTGGTCTCGATTAGCTTCCATCCCATGTCAAGGTAAGCTTAATTAGCTAATTAGTCAAGCTACCACTAGTTATATTCAGTCTTAATATTAGGCTAAGCTCGGCGCATCTTACATAGTTCGGCATTACTATAGGCACACGAGAATCTCAGCTCGGCTAAATTAGGGCTTTTTGAGGTATGATTTCATTAGCTTAGTTATGCGTAGTTAATTAGGTTTTACAATGCGCAACATGGCTTAATAAGGCTTGTCTATGGTTACACTGGCTTAGCTAGGCACAGCTGTTCTAAATGTTGCTTGACGTGGCCGCGCCGGCAGGATCATGGTTTCCTCTCTACATCGCGAACCGGACAAACGGCGGGCATAACATACTTGCTGTAAAAAAATGCGAAGGGAATAAATGAATACGTTTGGCTGCCCTTCCGAATTCCCGGTGCAGTCGGGCACCGTTTTCTTTTTCTGATGCGTAAAACGAGTCGTTGCCATAGGTTCGGGGAATGACTAGCCATTTTAACGTTGCAGCTCGCCGGTCTTATCTTTGTCGCCGTTAGCAACGAACGCGGCAGGCCACGCCAAGTCGTGAAGCTGTGTGTTCTGAACTTTTTGTTTCTTTCCTTTTCTTTCTTGCCTTGACGCAACTCTTGACTTCGCGCGAGATTCAAAAGATAAAAGTCATGCGGCACGTGGTGGAAGACACGCGAACTAAACGCCGATGTCCGTGAAAGCTGGATCTGATGGTCCTTCGCCCACTCGTCATCATTCGCTTCGTGGAGATGCGTGGATTTTTGTACGGCCACATGTATGGTTGGTGCAGTCCGCAGGAATGCGCCAACGAACGCTGCTTGTGGCGGCCTCTTCGGTGAAACTGACGAACGCCATCCCGACGACAGTCGACGGTCGCACGACGGGAGATATTCTTTGTTGAATGGCTCGCGCTGCGTCCATTCGTGGGATTTGCGAGAATTTTCGAGGCCTCTTGTTGGTGAGGATATTTCGCGGACACACGGACAGAAACAAAAAAAATCGTGTAATTTAGGAAAAATAAAGCATCTGAAAGAAAGCACCGCCGGTACGGCCACCTAGCGACCGTGGCCGTCGCACGAAGCTCGGTGCAGCACTCTTCTTCGTCGTCCTGAGGTATATGCAGCGTATGAAACAGACTACTTTCTCATCAGCTGCGCTTTCATAAATGGCTTTTCTTAGCTGTCTCGAAAATGTGCTCTGCCTTAGCGGACCGTCGCCGCTGGGGCGCCTCGAGGTCATTTTTCACGAAAGGCCTTATTTTGCGGCGCAAGCTGCTTCGCATGTGAACTGGGACCGTGCGGGACAATCAATTTTTGATGGGGCCGCGTTTTCATTCCGCGTGATTAGAATCGCTTTCTTTCTTTCCGCGTCCTTTGTTTGGCCTGTTTGTGGCCCGATTTTCTTCTTCTTTTACTTGCGGTGCGATCGGACAGCTCCGAATTGATGGCACTGCACGCGACAGCGGATTTTCGAAAACGGCCCCTTTCTCTCTTTTCGGGGGAGTATAAAGCCTGGCCGTTTGCATGGCGCTGTAACCTGTTTGCGTCAAAAGAGCAGCATTCTGTAGCGCTGCGAGTGCTTGTGCGAATGCACCGCACAGTGCCCTTGGATTGAAACAGGGCAATCTAGGGCTAAGTATATACCGCGCGTGCCTTCGTTTCCACCGCCCTTGGTAATTTCGACTCGGACGCGTAGCCAACATTGTCTTCAGAGACCAGATTCGTCGCAGCATGACGTCTCGAGCGATTGCGCATACTTCTCGTTATTCTAATTCACGTCTCGTCTGAATCCGTGAGTAAGGTACATTGCACCCAAGCTTAAGTAATGCGCTTGCCTCGAGTTATACCGGCGTACCTCGGAGCCAACAGTCGCGCATTCCTGTCGTTGTACACTGAAGCTTTTGTTGTCGCGTTTTAACGCGCTTTTACGATACATCCCAGATCGGTCAAACCGAGGCCAGTACAAGCGCGTTAGAAATCGCTACATCTTACTCCAACTGGAATCGCCATTCGCCGAATTAAGCTGCATGACAGGAACGAGTGGCGCGTGGGCGTGTACAGTATATGCGGCCGATAGAAGTGGGCAAAATAACTCGGAGATTGCGTCGTCCTTTGTGTGAAGTCACCTAAGACGAGTGGAAGGCGAAAGTCACCTTCTTCTGCTCTGTCGATGCATCGGGAGGGAATAAGAGCCGTGGCTTCACGTGCCAAGAGCCGTCTTCGTTTCCCATTTTCACGGGTTTTGTTCGGTGCCCAAAGGAACAGCGGCATCGTGTGCAGTTACGTCACGTGACGTCACGCGGCAATTCGTGTCGTCATCACGTGATGATTGTTTTGTGCATCACTCGTCCCCGGCGCCGCTGGACGGTAGCCGCCGACGTTTGACGAGGCTTAAGCTAAGGCTTTCGCCTGAATAGCGTAAGATGCTTGGACGCGTACATTCATCTACGAGCGGGCTCGCCCAAATGTAAGTGCACCAAAAGCTGCGACATCCACGGCATGCGAGTCGAGTGCAACGCATTTTCATACCCAGGAATTCGGGACATCGCTTTTAGTTCACCGTTTTTCACACCACGTGGCGTACGGACCTTCAACTTTCAAAATTGGCGCGATGACGCATGCCGCGCGGCAGACAAAACGACAATACTTATAAAAAAAGGCAGCACGATATCGACTATCGCCACCGAGAGCGAACCGTGATCGGGGAGTGATAAGCGCAAGGCGTACGACGAGCGGTCGGCTGGCTGCTCGATCGTGAATCGCCAGGTATTAAGGCGAAAGCCTTTAATGTCTCATGCTCACGTCCGTCCGGTGTCCGTCCGTCCGTCCGTCCGTCCGTCCGGTGTCCGTCCGGCGTCCGTCCGTCCGTCCACACCCCCCACTTCGCATGCGCCAACCCATTAAAGAAAAATAAAAATAAAAAACCTCCTCTCCACCTCTCTCTCCTCTAGGCATCCCTCCCCGCGGCGGCCACACCCTCACTGCGCATGCGCGTCCCCTCCCTCTCTCCCCTCCTACGCTCCCCCCTCTCTCCTCTAGGCATCCCTGCCCGCGGCGTCCATACGCCCACTGCGCATGCGCGTCTTCCCCTCTCCTACGCTCCCCCCTCTCTCGCCTCGCGACGTCGACGCAGGCAGCGTCTGCTAGCGAGTTTCTTGGTTGAAAAAACCGACTGCTCGCGCTGCACAACCGTTCACTGGCCACCCCGTATACAGGGTGTTTCAAGAAATGTGTCCACTATTTTTAAAAATCAGGAAAATGCGGTATTCGATCGCTGTCTTCCCAATTGCTTTTTCTGTAGCGGCAGGCATCTTAAGATGGTTGAAGACATGATTTGGCACAGTAATTAAGAAAGTCAAATTAATTAACTTTGTAATTAAAGCAGTTAAGTTGTGAAGTCCAACGGGAGAATTGAAGTCCTTCATGCGAAGAATCCATTTCAGCTTTGAGATTTCGAAAAAGCGGCCTCTACGAATAATTGCGAAGTAATGAAGTTCTCCTAAATTCAGCGGCGAAACAGAAACCGAAACGCGGAAGAGCGCAACTGCCTACATTCGTCTGAGACGTCCACAATGAGTGAACGTCATTATATCTACCATCAACCGATTTCTTGGTGTGAGTGTGTGAGCTGCGCTTGCAGTAGTAGCACGCATGACGCACATACGTTAACGAAAGGCGAAGAACTGCCCCTCTGTAACCGTTGTCTTGAACAGTGACGTCATTCTAGTCGTCTGCTTGTTGGGCTCATCGGTGCTTGGGTTTCGGTTTTGCCATTGAATTTGCCTGAATTTCATTACGCCACAATAATTAAGACAGGTCGCTTTTTCGAAATCTCAAAGCTGAAATGGGTTCTTCGCATGAAAGACTTCAATACTCCAATTGGACTTAACCACCTGACTCCGCTAATTAAAAAGTCAATTAATTTAACTTTCTTAATTACTGTCCCAAATCATGTCTTCAACCATCTTAAGATGCCTGCCGCTACAGAAAAAACAATTGTGAAGACAGCGAGCAAATGCCGCATTTTGCTGATTTTTTAAAAATAGTGGACACATTTCTTGAAACACCCTGTATATGGCAATGGATCTTGACCTGCAAGGTGGTGCCGGTGGGAGATTTCTCCTGTGCGTTGTCGAACGATAAAAAATTCGCAGCGTGCGCGTTAACTAAAAGCGGACTGCGGGTCTCTGTGTCCAGTCCGAGTCTTCTGTCTCTCATTGCCCATTAGCAGCGATTGGCATGTTCCAGTAGGAAACTCTCCTGCGCAGCGCTGCGATGAGCGCCAGCGTCAACGCCGCCGCCAGTGTAAGCGTTAGCGCCCGCTGCTTCGCATCTACACATGGTTCCCTTTAGCGGGAGATGGTGTAATCTTTAAGGCGAAAGCCTTTAATGTCTCATGCTCACGTCCGTCCGTCTGTCCGTCCGGTGTCCGTCCGACCTCCGTCCGTCCGTCTGTCCGTCCGTCTGTCTGTCCGTCCGTCTGTCTGTCTGTTCGTCCGTCCGTCCGTTCATCCATCCATCTGTCCGTCCGTCCGTCCGTCCGTCCGTCCGTCCATCCGTCCATGTCCGTCCGTCCGTCCATCCGAGCTCTGGCACGGAGGCAGGTGGCCGCCGGGATGCGCAGACGGACGCCGGTCGCGTCGGACTCTTTAGCGCTCGCGCTTTGCTTGCGTAGCGTTGCTGTGCCCAGAGTTTGCAATCATTCTGACCGACGCCGTCTCAATGGACCCAGGCGTTCACGGAATACACTTTCCAATTTACAAAAGGTCCTTCAAATTTAAGAGCTGGAACGCGGATGGCGTTTGCACGATGCGCAAAGCGCGAGAAAATACTAACGCATGCGAACGCAGGAAGATGAGTCTCGCGTCTCGCTGCGTTTCGCGTTAAGAAATTCAAGAAGAAAACACGCACCCATTCGGTTTGTGTCTTATCCCACTGAGAGTGTAAAAGAAAAAAGACATGGCATAATCAGTGGAATGGCCACACGCTTTCGCCGAACACACTTTGGAATTAACAAAGTGTCCTTCAATTTTTGCAACGAATGCGTGCACACAAGTCACTTGTCTTTGCTTGAAAAGGGCGTGCTGCCCATCCTGTCGTCATTTTCAATATATTTCCTCCGATTGTATCTTTGTCGGTCCCCACTGGTTTCTTTAGAAACTAAGGACGTCCTTTCGTCGCTGCCGTTTTCGTGATCTTAGAAAGCTAATTTCAAGACAATAATACCAGCCTACGATATGGTAAGGATGGTTTGAGGATATGCAGAGACTCGACGTCCCTAATGTTTGTTGGCGTCACTTTACAAATGATCTTTTTTTTTTTTTTGCGTTATAGAGTGAAGGAAACAGGCCGTGCGATATTCACTGTCAGTGACAATCTTTTTCAGGGCTCAGAAAGGAGCTAAAATAAAGGCCGAGATTCATTACAGGGACGAGATTGCTCAATGACCTTCTGAATTTAAGCATTCTAAATACGGCGCTTTAATTTAAACAACGCTCTGTACGTTTCTAGAGCACATAATAAAAGACGTCCGAAATAACGTATTTCATTATGCACCTGACATGCTATACAGCTCGTCGGCGCCTGTTTGCTAACTGTTCGTGAAAGCGTAATGAAACCAATTATATTCAGGTATCCGACCACCGCGGTGGTATAACAATTACAGTGTTCGGGTTCTGACTCGAAAGCCGCGTGTTCGATCCCGGAAGCGGCGGTTGCATTGCGATGAAGTTGAAATGCTACATATACTGCATACTGTGCGATGTCAGGGCACGTTAAAGAACATCAGCTGGTCGAAATTTCCGGAGTCCTCCACAATGGCGTCCTTCATAATCATAACGTGCTTTTGGGACGTAAAACACTTGATAATATTTGGATGTACACGACCGTAAAACCACCTCTTTGTTTCGCTGGCTATGCGGTCTGCACAATGTCATCAGGTCTTGGTTTGTGACCCGGCTATTTCGGCCAGAACGAGGAACGCGTACAAGCGAGTTTGAAGTTAGCGCTCGTCTGGTTTCCTTGCCGCTACTTGTGTCATTGTTTCTTTGCTCGTCTTGCTCAAGAACAGCGTGCTTACATTTTTATATGGTAATGTTTCTTAAAAGGTCACTCGCCAGTACCTATTTAATACTTGCATGACG
This sequence comes from Rhipicephalus appendiculatus, assembly GCA_030522465.1. NCBI lineage: Eukaryota > Metazoa > Arthropoda > Arachnida > Ixodida > Ixodidae > Rhipicephalus > Rhipicephalus appendiculatus. The sequence continues at coordinate 82,142 of JALIZH010031598.1, forward strand.
CGCTTATTGATGAGTATTTAAAGCAACCACTCATTGTGCAATTCGGATGTGTGACGCTGGCGCTATTCTACGCTTCTGCCGCGGAATATTACGTGTGTTAAGGGGGCCCTCACACTATACATGATATTATTATAGGTTTTCCTTTTCGAAACAGTTTCAAGCACAGTCGTGGCCGTGTTCTAGAAAACCTGTTTTCCATGCAGAAGTCCTGGGTTCGACTTCCGTACGAGCCGAATGTTCATATTGTTTATTTATTTTTACCCACAGGCAACACACCGGATTCTCTGCAAAACGAGCTGTTTAACGCGATCAAGTTAAAACAGATCGCTTTTTTGTGGAATACTTAGCCACCAATGAAATCACAGGTGGCTCCAAAAACGCGTGGTTGATGCAATATCTATAGTATACCATGCCTTGTTCACATTCGCGACGACTCTAATAAGACAAGTGCTCATTTTTTAAAAGAAAATTTGTGGTTGAGAAAATAATAATAATAAATCAATCGATCAATCAAACGTTTATTTAAGGTGCCCAGGAACAACCGTGAGGTCTTTGTACTGGCGCACAGAAAAAAAAAAAACAAAACAAAAACAAAGGCAAGCATTCATAATAAAATATCAGGGATAAATAACGTTATAAAATTGCACATATACAACTATGCGCAGGCAGAAGAAAAAATGTCAACAGTGTACGAGGTTATGTAAGTACAGTGCAAAGCTCGGAGCAGAACAACGACTGGGAGCTGTGAAAAACATCGAGCTCCAAAAAGTAAGCATTGTAAAGACGTTGTATCCTGCCAATGGTCGAATGTTCACAGAGGCAGGCGAGTACATGAAAAGGTCTATTCTCTCTGGTGAGCTTACGTGGAATTCGGAAATTAAGACAGTTGAGCAGTACAGGGCAGGATATGATACCATGCACAAGCTTGTAAAGAAACAACAGATCAGTGCGATTTCGTCGGCAGCAAAGTGATGGCAATGATAATAATCCAGCAGCGTTAGAACGAGATCCAGAGTCATTTCTAGCGAAACGATGGTTGTAAATGCTTAGAAATTTTTTCTGGACTCGCTCAATGGCGTTGCTGCTGGAATTAGGAATGCCATTCTAGATCACAGATCTGGAATGGCATTCCAGATAATAATAATAATAATAATAATAATAATAATAATAATAATAATAATAATAATAATAATAATAATAATGTATTATTCTTATAACTTATTATTATTACTGCTGTTGTTGTTGTTGTAAAGGGGTTTATTGAACGCTGGCGTAGGGGTTGGCCGGTAGCTTGATCAACGGCTCACATCAATGGACCTTGAGAGCGAGCGAGCGGCGCCCTCGGGCAATGCGCGGTAGACACAGACGCGGATGTCACTGGAGAGGGTCACCCACTTATTATTGTTAATAATAATAATAATAATAATAATAATAATAATAATAATAATAATAATAATATTATTATTATTATTATTATTATTATTATTATTATTATTATTATTATTATTATTATTATTATTCTGAGTTCTCCAACCTTTCCCTGAATACTTCAAAGACCAAATTCATTAGTATATCGCGCAAAGCATCTATCGTGTCTTTTCCATACTCTGTCTGAATACCGTTTCGTTATGTAAGGTTTATGAGATCAGTGATATTGGTGTTGTTTTTGATAGCACGTTAAATTTTTCTCCTCACACTAAACGTGCGCCATGCACGGCCATCGTTCTCTCGGCTGTGTTTGCAGAATCTCTCGTGAATTCAGTTCTCCTACAGCCTTCCACAAATTAAACACTGCAATATGTCTTCCTCAACTTGAGTATGCATGTGTGATCTGGAATAGAATTGCTAAATCCAGCAGTAACGCCATTGAGCGAGTCCAGAAAAAATTCCTAAGCATTTACAACCATCGTTTTGCTAGAAATGACTCTGGATCTTGTTCTAACACTGCTGGATTATTATCATTGCCATCACTTTACTGCCAACGAAATCGCGCTGACCTGTTATTTCTTTACAAGCTAGTTCACGGTATGATACCCTGCCCTTTACTTCTCAGTTGCATTAATTTTCGAATTCCGCGTAAGTTAACCAGAGAGAATCGACCATTTCATGTACCTGTCAGCTTCTTCCTACACTCTACCATTCACAGAATACAAAGTCTCTATAATGTCAACTTTCTTGATTTTGTGTTTTTCATTGTCCACAGTCATTGTTTTGATCCGAGCTTTGCACTGTCTTTGCACATTGTACAAGTTTTCCCCTTTTCCGTCTTTCAGGAAGCCTTCTGCATAGTTGTGTATATTTCAGATTATTTTTCACTCCCATTCCATGATTCTCGTGTTGCCTTTTTATTCTACCCCCCTTTGCGTTAATTTCTTTTTGTCTCTGCGTTTTCGTTCTTTTTATTTGATGTCTCTTTCTGAAGGCTGTCTGTATTGTGTTGTTTATTTTTTTTTGTTTTATTTATGCGTGCGCCTGCACTAAGACCTTATGGTTGTTCCCGGGCACATTAAATAAATGATTTATTATTATTATTATTACAATTATTATTATTATTCACCAGTGAACCACAATCTTGCTTTGAAAAAGTGAGTACTTGTCTTATCAGAGGCGTCACTGATGTGAACAAGGAGGCATGATACTGTAGTTATTACACCAACCACACGTTTTCGGAGGAGCGCATGATTTCATTGGTGGCTAGGTATTCCACAAAAGAGCGATCTGTTTTAACCCGACAGCGTTAAAGAGCCCGTTTTGCAGAAAATCCGGTGTCGGCGCTGGTGTTGGCGTCGTTCGTCATGATCGAAAAATAAGCGTTGCCCGAGGGCGCAAATTCGAGATAGATGCAAATAAATAAACAATGTGAATATTCGGCTCGAGCGGAAATCGAACCCAGGACTTCTGCATGGAAAACAGGGGTTCTACAATTCAGCCATACCGGTGCTCGAAGCTGTTTCGAAAAAGAAAACTATAATAATGTAGTGCTAGGAGCCCCCCTTAACACATGTAATATTGCGTGGCGGAAGCGTACAATCGCACCAGCGTCAGACATTTGAATTGCACATTAAGTTTGTTGCTTTAAAAACCGACCAATTCCCAAGTGCACAGGCATGAGTAATCATCATTATCAGCAACAGTATCAACAAAGTGTGCAGCCGCGTATTCGCGCTTGTAGGCTTAAGAATCGCAAAAGAAAGAATTATGGCTTATATAGAGGGCATTTTGCATGCTGTATACTTACAGTAGGCATTGTAGGATAGTTTGAAACAGTAAATGTTACCAGTACAGACGTACTTTTCTTTCCGGCAGGGTCGTGGTGAGCGCCGAGAAGTTAAGCGAGGCTGGCAATTGAGAAGGCGATGCGAACGGGGCTCGATTGCGCTTTCCTCTCTTCAAGGCGAAGCGCAAACGCACTTAATGTTCTTTTAATTGGTTAATCGCGTGCTATAAAGAAGCTCGTTGATAGGTGTACGCCAGACTTAAGAAATTTTACGTTGAATACAAAGATTTTATTCATATCGTATGGCTGACATGTTCTACTGACATGTGTTCTCCAGCAGAAATTCCGCATTTCTTCATTGATGAACTAGCTGTAGTTCTACGTGATTTAGCTCAACAAGGCACCATCTCGGCTTTCTCCGCGATGGAAACAATACTGCCTTAGTTTCAAATGAATGAGAACTAACAAAAAATGATGCCGAGGAAAGTATAGGGGATGTTATTGGTGGTAATTATAATGTAAATGTGAAGAATGAAAAGTGGATGAAAAGATAAATTGCCGCTCTCAGGGACCGAACCTGCGACCTTCGAATAACGCGTCCGATGCTCTACCAACTGAGCTACGGCGGCGGTCATCCCTCCGGTCCACTTTATATGTGCATTTAAACCTGGGAGTGTTAGTCAGCACCGCTAGCTAGTAGCCATGGCGGCGAGTGTGGAACAGTATTTTTCTGGCTGTTGGCGTCACGTAGCACATGATCTTACTACGAGCTGGCAGCTGAACAATGTTCCCTCGCATACTACCTGAAGGCATCCAGTCTGCCAGAACGAGACTCTCGCTATGCATGCCGGAAAGAAGTGGAAATTTTAGAGGGCCCCTCACCAGGTTTGATAATTTTGAGCTGACGAGTGGAATGCGTACGCTGGGCGTTCACAATCATGTCTGCCAAAAATTTGCAACGCAACGCGCCGCGGAAATAGGTCAACTTTCAAGCTGAACGCTCCTTGCCCTTCTCGCGGGCGCGCGCCCAGAGAATGAGGGGATGACGCACACGATGGAGTAGCCCTACGTAGACGGTGGTGCTGTGACGTCGCTCCCCTACGTAGACGACTGTGCTTTGACGTCGCCAGCACTAGCACGTGACACCGCGATAATTATTTGACAGGAAGTGTAGTTTATGCAATTTGTAGCTTGAATAGACGAATAAAACTTGAGAGCAGTAATAAAACACACAAACGGAATGTTTGCGTTTTCTTTTTTCATTTTTTCTGCGAATCGTAGCGAGATGCGAAACTAATCTACCTCCGTTCCGCATGCGTTCGTGTTCTCGCGCTTTGCGCATCGTACAGACGCCACCCTTACAACGAAACTAATTTTCTATCGCGACCCAGAGCTCATAAGGCTCATTTATCCTCCCGCGTCTAAATGTTCATGCGGCGCACCGCTTGTCTCGCGTCCGTACAAATGTCGCAGATTTCATGCTCAGTAATAGGTTGAAAGCCAAGTGATCGGCGAGGGCGCATTCGGCATAGCTTGCATAGACGAAGCGCATAGAACGCCGCCACAATACCGCTTGCGTTTCGGCGGCTAGGGCTGGTTCGATCACGTGATGCGCTCGTGACATTGTGTGCGGATGACGTGTTTATGCGTATGCGTCATGTGATCCTCCCGCTCACGTGCCGAAGGGGGCTGGGAATGCATTTGGCTTGCGAAGGCTACACGGGGCGAGCGCCGAGGTTTTCAAGCTCGCCTCTTCGCATCATGGTTTCGAACCGCCTCAAAACATCGGTTTTCTCAGCTTCTAATAGACCGATTAAAAAAAATTATTGTGGCATAATGCTCTCTATAGGGCGCGCAACCACTTGCAGTGTCTAACTAAAATTCCTTATGTCACCTGGTGAGGGGCCCTTTTTAAGGGCTCGTTTTTCCTTGTTAGACACAATATTATTGGGAGCTAACAGACAATAATGCCAAGGAAAATATCGGGGATGTTATTAGTAATAAATGTAATGCAAATGTGAAGAAAGAAAAGTGGACGAAAAGATACCTTGCCGTGGGCAGGGACCGAACTTGTGACCTTCGGATAACACATCCGATTTTAAGAAAGGGAAAATAGACAACCACCCGTTTGTAGCGGGAAGCCACAAGGAAATCCATACGGATTTCTCAGAAAGAAAAGCTTCTTAGTTGCCGAAAAATTCGTCCTGGTTCGGGGTTCGAACCCGGGACCAACGCCTTTCCGGGGCGGTCGCTCTACCGACTGAGCTAACCAGGAAGCTAGCAGTTGGCAGCGCGAGGGCGAATTCATCCACAACTCGAAGCAAATGGACACAAGTAATGCTCATTTGCATTACTTGTGTCCATGTGCTTCGAGTTGTCGATGAATCGCCGTCATCCTACCCTGCAATTAGAAGTGCTCGTCGATTTCATAGGTAAATAAACTCCAATTGATTAGCTTCTTTTTTTCTCGCGGCACATGAAGCTTTCGAGGAGCTTCTCCGAGCAATACACCCAAATTAAAACTTACGAACACTTATGATACAACCAAGACAATTGTTGCATGGGACAACTGGCCGTGCGGTGATTCGACAAGATAGATTATTTCGCAGCCTATCGCGTTACACTCATTCCATGTGTTACACTCCGCCTTTAGCTACGTTCGACGCCACGCAAAATAGTCGTCCGCCGAGACATTGATCTCATGCAGAAGACGACATAACGAAACGGCAAGCTGCCAGCCACGCGTTTTAGATTTTCCATTCAGAAGCTATCCGTTGCCATTCCGTGGCTGACAAGAACATTATTAGAAATACGTGGCGCAAGGTTACTACAGAGAAGAGACAAGAAGAGACAGACAGAACGCCAACCAATAAACCTAGCACGGCAAGAAGCAAAAGCGATCAAGCGCACATAGTCCTGAGCCTGACTAAAAGGTGAAACAGACTGGAAAGGGCCCCTCGTAGAAGAAATGAAGCTTAACAGTACGTTATGTTGGGCCAGTTGGTGCATCGTTATTAGAAATACGTGGCGCAAGGTTACTACAGAGAAGAGACAAGAAGAGACAGAAAGAACGCCAACCAATAAACCTAGCACGGCAAGAAGCAAAAGCGATCAAGCGCACATAGTCCTGAGCCTGACTAAAAGGTGAAACAGACTGGAAAGGGCCCCTTGTAGAAGAAATGAAGCTTAACAGTACGTTACGTTGGGCCAGTTGGTGCATCGTTATTAGAAATACGTGGCGCAAGGTTACTACAGAGAAGAGACAAGAAGAGACAGAAAGAACGCCAACCAATAAACCTAGCACGGCAAGAAGCAAAAGCGATCAAGCGCACATAGTCCTGAGCCTGACTAAAAGGTGAAACAGACTGGAAAGGGCCCCTTGTAGAAGAAATGAAGCTTAACAGTGCGTTATGTTGGGCCAGTTGGTGCATCGTTATTAGAAATACGTGGCGCAAGGTTACTACAGAGAAGAGACAAGAAGAGACAGAAAGAACGCCAACCAATAAACCTAGCACGGCAAGAAGCAAAAGCGATCAAGCGCACATAGTCCTGAGCCTGACTAAAAGGTGAAACAGACTGGAAAGGGCCCCTTGTAGAAGAAATGAAGCTTAACAGTACGTTACGTTGGGCCAGTTGGTGCATCGTTATTAGAAATACGTGGCGCAAGGTTACTACAGAGAAGAGACAAGAAGAGACAGAAAGAACGCCAACCAATAAACCTAGCACGGCAAGAAGCAAAAGCGATCAAGCGCACATAGTCCTGAGCCTGACTAAAAGGTGAAACAGACTGGAAAGGGCCCCTTGTAGAAGAAATGAAGCTTAACAGTGCGTTATGTTGGGCCAGTTGGTGCATCGTTATTAGAAATACGTGGCGCAAGGTTACTACAGAGAAGAGACAAGAAGAGACAGAAAGAACGCCAACCAATAAACCTAGCACGGCAAGAAGCAAAAGCGATCAAGCGCACATAGTCCTGAGCCTGACTAAAAGGTGAAACAGACTTTAGTCAGGCTCAGGACTATGTGCGCTTGATCGCTTTTGCTTCTTGCCGTGCTAGGTTTATTGGTTGGCGTTCTTTCTGTCTCTTCTTGTCTCTTCTCTGTAGTAACCTTGCGCCACGTATTTCTAATAACGATGCACCAACTGGCCCAACATAACGTACTGTTAAGCTTCATTTCTTTTACAAGGGGCCCTTTCCAGTCTGTTTCACCTTTTAGTCAGGCTCAGGACTATGTGCGCTTGATCGCTTTTGCTTCTTGCCGTGCTAGGTTTATTGGTTGGCGTTCTTTCTGTCTCTTCTTGTCTCTTCTCTGTAGTAACCTTGCGCCACGTATTTCTAATAACGATGCACCAACTGGCCCAACATAACGTACTGTTAAGCTTCATTTCTTCTACGAGGGGCCCTTTCCAGTCTGTTTCACCTTTTAGTCAGGCTCAGGACTATGTGCGCTTGATCGCTTTTGCTTCTTGCCGTGCTAGGTTTATTGGTTGGCGTTCTTTCTGTCTCTTCTTGTCTCTTCTCTGTAGTAACCTTGCGCCACGTATTTCTAATAACGATGCACCAACTGGCCCAACATAACGTACTGTTAAGTGACAAGAACATCGTGATAAGCACATAGCCTAAATATATGGACCTGCTTGTGGATTAATCTAGCGAATACGGGCCATCCGGCTGCCTCCACCGTCGTTCTTAATTTTCTGCGCTACACGAGTGTGTTCCGCCACAATGAGAGTAAGTCTCTTCAAACTACATCAACGTCTACGATTACCATCTGCTGTCCAGTAGTTCGTTATATCGCAAGAATAGCAGCAGCGGCACCAAATAATTCCCTCCTTGACTCGAGCGAAGCGTGACAGTCTTGATCGCCGAGAGTTCGACCAGCGCCTCCAACAAGAAGGCGTCGTTCGACAGAGCGAGTAGCAGCACCGATCGCGGACGCTGGTCAGAGGCATACATTCAAAGCCCACCTACTGACTTCTCAGTCCCCTCCGACAACGAATAACTCTGCGCTTCACACGGGCAGCAGACAATTTAAAATGGAGGCAACAAATTGGAGAAAAGCGCGCTTAGTCTCAACGCACTAATTGGACATATGACGGCGCTTCATGAAATTCTTATTATACGTGAGGCCATAGGCGTGAGGCCCCGGTCATTTAAAGGGCACGCAGAATTCAGCCCCTTACCTTTCTTGAGTCGCCTTTCACGTCAGGTTTTAGTGCGCAGGGTAATGGCTACGCATGGTGTTTTGAAAGTTATGGCGAACGGCGACCAATTAGGCACCCCTGATGTTAGTTGCAAATAACTGTTTACCCCGTAAATAACCGGTAAAGCTGGGGACCGATGGCAGGCCTTTTTGAGATGCACGTCATCGCTACTCTTTAATTTCTTTGTCGTTGGTTTCTTCGGACTCGGCGACCAGGAAGGGGGGGGGGGGGGCACTGCAACACAACCGCCCCCCCCCCCCCCCTCCCACTATGGAAATGGAAAATCCTGTGCACGCCTATGCGTGAGGCGTTTATTTTCTGGCATTATAGAGCATGAGTCCACTTCTACGTTTCCTGAGCACAGCACAGACGGACAGGTGTGACGAAAGTGAGCTTTTTTAGGTGGGAAATACTGCACAGAAGCGCCCCGAACAAATATTAAAAGTGTACCGTAACACTGCGGGTGCCCCATCAGCGCATTCATTGGCGTTGCCTTTGAAGAGGCTCGAAACCCAATCATGACAGCATGACAACAACGTCGCAATGGACACAAGCATACCTTTACGGCCTCGAGCGCGTAAACATGCAGCAAATTCATTTGCGCAGACGTCTGAGAGCCACGGCGTGTCCTCAGCAAGTTAAAGGCGTGATATTCATCTCTACGCAGTCGAAAAATACAGACAAGTATACGGTGTCTAGCGAAATGTGGCCGCAAGCATGATGCATCACTTTCTGGAGCACTGCCTTCTCGCTACACGCTCCACGATAGTAAAATTCGAAGAGCGAACGGTGCGGGAACATGACGCATGAACTTCATTCCTCGCTTCCCTATCAAGGAGAGAAAAAAAGGAGAGGGATGCACCCAGGGTTGCCGTTGGTGGCTACTTTGCGCCAAATTGGCTACTTTTCGACCCCGTCTGGCGACAAAAATTTGCAGTTGGCGCCATGGCTATTTTCTGGCTACTTTTAAAGTGTTGATTTGGTGCATTAAGTAGCCATTTTTTTCTCATTTTTGCAGACGAAACACATTGTTTTTAAGCTTTTCTCTCGCTTCAGCGGATGCGTGCGGTCGTCCTCCACCCACCAGTAGGCTGGTGCGCATTATAGCGCGTCTCCAAATACGGAGTGGCGAAGTTGCGTGCATAGTGACGAACACGTGGCCAGCTCCGTGCTCAAGCTTCCCGCCATCTATGGTGATGCTACGCGCAAGTTTTACGAATAATTCTGATGCGCAGTGCGTGTTCTCGTGTAAACTTGGGAAAACAGACATCTGTAACAAAATTTAGCTGGCCTGTTCTTTCACGCGAAGTGTTTCTTTCACGTTTGATTTTACACATTTACGACCAGAATTTGGTCTGCAGCTTCAACGAAAATTTGTTTCAACTTTACATGTTCCTTCTGACTTGCTGGCTGGAATATTCTAATATAACCTCGTGTCTGGCAAAAACTCATATTTTCTACATAAAATATATGCACGCGTAATGAATTTATCATAATTCGTTCACTTAATTTATTTCCAACTTATCAGTGGCTTTCTATGCTCTTACTTATTCAAAATGGTATTATTTATTGATTAATACTAAAGAATCTGCTCATAATCCCACTTCTGTTCCACTTGGCTACAAATTTGGCGACGATATTAAATGGCATGGCTACTTTTGGCTACTTTTGGCTTGAGTTCTGGCTCCTTTTCAAGTCCACTCAACGGCAACCCTGGATGCACCCCCCCCCCCCCCCTCCCACGCGCACGCTCGACCCCAGCGTGCGCCGAGGCGAGATTACGATGGCATCGCCCCGACAGTAGCGAGCTGCTGCTCCGCGGCCGGTCGCTGCGACCTGGGAACTTTTGACCAACACTGTACATTATAATAATATCGTCGAATAATTTACTGATTATACATCTACCCGCACTTCATGATTGCCTACATCTATCACTGATAAAGTCTAATCATCACCTCTTAAATACCCTTCTCTTGACACTTTAATAGATAGGTTGAACAGATTTTCACCGAAAATCATTCCTGATTACTAATTATTTATAGCTATCACTAAGAACAATTCCATGCTGTTATCTGTCTCGGATCGCAATTTCATACATTGAATACCGTATATAGGTCCTTGTAAGTTAAAGCCTTCTGTTCTACGCTTAAAATGGGTGAATTGGTTATTACAAGTGATTACTTATATCGACAAGGTGCGAATGTGCATTAATACTGCTGAGTAAGTCTCAGTCGCTGTGAGTTCTGGGGAGGTCATTGTAACTTTGAATAATTATCCATACTAATTAAACTAAAATACTTAAAATAAATTAGCTTTGGCAATCACTACTGCTATTTACTTACATGCGATGATGATGTAGTATAACTTGTACATATTGAAGTGCGATCTATAAATATGTATATATTATGTAGGTCCATTTGTACTGACCGCTTTCACCCATAAGTTGTAAATAAATTGTTATATTCATCAGTACCTTTAATTACTTATACTCAATGGAGGAAAATTCGTATCGGTATCAGTGTGTGTTGTTCATTCTTTTTCTTTGAACTGCGAAGGCATATTCTCATTTTTGGTTATTTACTTTAATTAACCAAATACTTGTCGTTGCTAATTATGAACTTAAGATCTCCATAGTATTCATACCCTGCCTAGGTTGAACAGCTTCAAGAAAAACAACCCTATATAAAAAAGCTGTGAAATTTTCTCGCATTCTGGGGCAACGGAAAACACTATAAAGCGCTTTCCCTCCTATCAGGTGGTTTCACTGCAATGTACCTTTTTACAGAAGTGCCCGTCGAACCTCAGAAACTTCGTCAACGTCAGCCAAATTTCACAGATACGAACATTGAGTCATGGACATTATGCAATTTCAGTGATTTAAGCAGGTGAAGGCGCATTGTTCTTATATAAATTTCTAAACTCTCTCCTATGGAGTTTTACGTAGCACATAAAAGTGGTCCTCGAACCCAGAATTTTTATGGGAATAAAGCAAAATTGCTTGCATTGTGAGATAATGGCGCCCAGATTATATACACGGAGTGATTTAAGTGTATATTGTGGCGTTGCACTGTAATTAATGTTTAAAATTGGTTTCCCATTGAGTGACGCTGCACACTCGGCAGCTACACAAGCGATGGCGCTAGTTGTCGATGTCCAGAATTCCTGGACATGTATACTTGGGCTCATTGGAGAGCGCGGGATACAAGTATGTACAGGTCATGTAACAGCGCGAAAAAAAATAATAATGAAGAGGACGGAGAGCGCTGACTGGCAACTCTTATTCCGCGTATGATACGCGCTATAGGTACGAAGCGCCAGCAGATAATCAGCATGAAATGCAGCAATGGACACGTCCATAATCACCGACCTACACCTTATTAGACTTACTGTATATGCTCCCTACGGAAGCAGAGTTGCGCATAGGTCCGCCATCTTGCCTGGTTAGCAACCATAGCTATGCGGCGAAGCCGCACTCTGTTTTTGCATGCGACTTGCGTAAGCCTGTCGCCGATCGCAGTCGACGTGCCTCGCGTGTGAACGACCGACGATGAAAGAAGAAACACCTGCTTTCGGGACTGTGCCACGGGAGTACAAAAGCGTTTTTTAGTCTCCGGTAACGCAAAGGCGTATCGTAGTGCCGAAAAAACATGCGACGCCACTGCCGCCACGTCAGGTGGCGCCAGCTATGGAGGACAAAAAACAACTGATAAACACGTAATATAAGTCCTCCGAGATTCCGGGAGCGCCCATCGCCACTCGCTAAGCTTACAGCATCGATTATTTCAGTATGTTTTTCGAAAACGGTGCCGAATCGACGTAAATACTTTGCTGTAGAAGCTTAAGGACATGAATCTGAAGCAAATAAAAACACCAGTTCGTAGCTAACGAGGTATAAAGCGCACGACGGTGACTTGATAGATTCTAGGTGGACGGCAACCGCTTTCGGCGGCGCGACCATGTTTTCCGCGCGCGGCCTGTGCATCAGCTTCTCCGCAGGGCATGGTTGCTAGCGGCGTTTGAAAAACGGATGCGCAACTCTGCTACCTCGAGGTAGCATATACAGTAACTCTAGACATTATGTAAAATTGCTGCCATCTGTCGGAGGTTTGACGAAGCTGCCGATTCGGCGCCATGTTGGAGGATTGTGTCCGTATTGTATTGCTGTCGCTGCTCTTACTTCTTCCTTGTATCTGCTTTGATAGCTGGCAGTCGGGGCATAAAAACGTCATTCGAGCATGGAAGGGCCTGTAAACGTTTCCGGCGTGCCCTAGTTATTACGTCGACAGCTATTACGTGTAAAAAACTGCCTAACAACAAGAAGGCACGAGTTTGTCACCTAGTCACATGTAAGCCTGTAGTTTTTCAGAATGAAGCTTTGCGCTACGTTATAAATTTTGTCTATGTTTTCGGTGTAGCGGATAAAGCGTTGTTAGCTATGGATATCATGCGTGTAGTGTAGGATGTTTGGGAGGATGCTTGAGCGCGACTCGGCTAGGTATAGCGATGGCGACAAGAAAGTGATGACTCATTTCAAAGCGTATTTCATAAGGGGCAGCCTATGTCGACCTGATGTTTTGTGCATATAATCTGAAATAAAATGCTGTCCCCTTTTTTATTTTTGAAACAAAAGTATTCCACGGAGTAGACACCGTCGTATATTATGCGTAGAATTACCGGACAACAACAAAAAAAAAAAAAAAAAAAAAATCCGCATCTCAAGCACGTGAAAATTGAACATGAAAAGTGTGCTCGTAAATAGTATGATACGCCAAGGATATTCGTGTTCACATCGTCGCTTTCGGGACCTATTGGCGCCTTAGAATTTCAACCCCTTGCAGCTAGGCAGTTTAGTGTCACCAACGCAATATTTGCGAAACCACCTCAGCGCATCGGTTGCGCACCCGCAATGGAATGTAACAGATTTGCCGGAAAGTATTTTTTTTTTCAATTCCATACGATAACAGTTTATAGCACATAGGGATGGACAAAGAATTTTGCGAAAGGAAATTAGCTTTTGGGATAACCTGATGTGCTCTCCTTAGGATAGAAATTTACAAAAAAAAAAAAAAAAAAGTAAGGGGGAAGAGGGCAGTCAGGACGTCCGGACCGCCCCTCTGAATTTGACATTGATAGTACGTGAATTGCTTGAAAAATACGCTTAGTGAAGTAATACGCACGCAAAGCATCCCACCATACGCCGCCTTGTTTAACTCCACAATCGAAAACCAAGGGCAAACAACACGCTCCAGCGCAATAGGTCTGTTCGTTGAGAACTGATGACGCGCACGAGCTGCCTGTGCAGCATGTAATTGTTGTCGCAGTGTAACAAACCAAGAAATTTTGTCCACAGCAGCGCAGGCATGCGTGAGTTAGAGCCGCAATGCAGCTTTGAAGCTCGTGCACGAAGCCGTTTTGTCTGTGCCTGCAAGCACACGGCGCGAAAACTGTCTCGTTCCGCCATGACACGACAGATGATGAGTGCCGATGTCGACACATCGCGTTTAAGAACGGCGAACGTAAACACGGCGTTAGTTGAAAGCAGTAGCCGGCAGCGGAACGATGTGACGCTTCTCGTCGGTCGCGAGGAAATCTAATGACATGGAGGCTAGTTTCCTGCAAACATTTTTTCATTTTTTTTTCAGTATCCCAATTTCCTCAATCGGAGCAATGCGGCACACGAAAATGTGCCGGCATTGTCGTTTCAATCAGCCGCCAGACGTCGATGCGTACGCTCCGTGTGAGCACATGCGCAGCGAGCTTAGCAATGGCGGGAATGCGTAAGGGGGACGCTGGTTGGCAGCTCATTTTGCGTAAGGTCTTTAATAATTGTTGGGGTTTAACGTCCCAAAAGCACGATGCAATTATAAGGCACGTCGTACCTAAATCTAAGCGCACGTACCTGAAGCATTTTCGCCTCCATCGAAAATGCGGCCGCCGCGGCAGGGATTCGAACCCGCGACCTCCAGGTCAGCAGTCGAGCACCGTAACCACTCGACCACCGTGGCGCGTCACAGCCAGAGTTGTACGTAACGCGTTACAAGTAATCGATTACTTGTAATCAATTACATTTTCTGGTAACTTCGTAATATAATCGATTACTTTTTCCACACTGTATGGTTTCGGGTAATTCAATAGCATTTTCATGTAATTGATTACCGGTAATTATTTACTTTCTTTCCCCCCAAAATCGAGTTGTCATGACGGCACTTCTAGTACCGAAAAATATGCGACCGCTCTGTATACGGATCTCCTGTCCCTACAGACAAGCCTATTTTTTCACATTTTCCTTGGCCTTACCTGCAGCGCCCTACCCGAGTCCCAGTAACAGCGAAGCGCGACGACTCGTAGAGGACATGGACACTACATAATCGAAGCACTGCACAACTGCGAGCTTGGGCGCAAGGTGTTCCTATGCATACCGCCCCTCCTTCGAGCGCATGTGTTGAGATCAGTGTAGCAGCTCACCTCTTAACCAGGAAACGTGGAGGAGTCAGCGACGACAACTTTGAGAAACAGTTCCTGTTGAAAGTTAACGACGTGTGATGCTGTACCACAGAAGACACAGTAAGCCTTTCAACCCGCACGCAAGCCTTTTTCTCCACCATGCAAGTGTTATTGTGTTACGGCAGTAAACTTTTGAAGCAAAGTAACGCGAAAGTAATCGATCACATTTCTGTAATTGCCCAGTTACTTTTCTGGGGATGTAATTCACCGCGGTAATCAATTACATAATAAAGGAAGTTATTGTAATCGGTTACTCATTTTGTGTAACGTGTATATGCCTGGTCTCCAGCCCAGCTTTAGTCAATGCAAGCGATGGCGGGCTCTTAAGCTTGTCGAGCGTAGCATTGCAAAGACTGCTTCACTAATGCAGAGTCTTGCGAGCATTTGGATGCATCCTTCAAGATGACTGTCCTTGCGCACCTTCACCAGGCATGAGCTGAAGACGATTGGAAAAGAAAAATCACCGATGATTACGACAATTCTGAGCGCAGCTTCGTGTTGGGGAATGGTGTTTGAAGTCTTGGCTGTCCACAGTTGTAGCTACATATTGCCACAGAAAGTGCCAGTGCTCGAGTTCTGCGCACACCACTCTGTGCATTGCAGGCGTTGCGAACCGAGCAAGACGCCGAGAGCCCCGTTGCGACAAGCGAAGCGAGCCGCAGCGAGGCCTGCATGCGCTCGATCTCCGACCGAGGGGCCAGCGCGCGTGACGGAGGAAGAAAGCGAGCCTCCGCGTTCGCTCTCTTTCGTCCTCGTTCGCTCCACAGGTTACGCCGACGACGCAGGAACGGGCGCCTAAAAGCGTCGCTCTAAAAGTGCAGCTGTGCATGTCGCTTTCAGTCATTGGCAAGAGAACAGAGCGATGCGATGGCTACGAAGAAGAACCGTGCGCGATTCGACACTAAAATGCAGAAGCACTTGTTCTTGGGCTAGTTGGTGCTTGCTGATGATCGTGATGTAGCGCGCAACGACAGAACGGACACACAGAACCACAAACCACAGGCGCTACTAACAACTTCAGTGGAAAATTGACGACACCCAGTATATATATGATGTTCTGTGTGTCCGTTCTGTCTTTTCGCGCTATCATCAGGGGTGCAACGGCTGCGCCAATTGCGCCAGTTTCATACAATTCCCAATTTTAGCGCCGAGCTGAGCCAAAACCATTAAATTTGCTGAAATTGCGCCGCGCTGCGCCAAAATGCCCGAACAGCCTCAAAATTTTCGCAGTTGTGCTAATTTCAGCGGGAAATGGAGGCCACGTTGGCCACCTGTAGACCCTAGCCCTACAGCACGGTTAGATTCCAGCCACCCTACCTCGGTGTAAGATATGTACTCTTTAGGTGACGACACTCGCGAGACGCGATCAACCAGATAAAGTAACAACGCCGCCGACCGCAGCTGATACCTAACGGCGGGACGACGCAACTTCGACGTACCAACAACGCTACGCGGGAAATATGAATTTCCTAGTCAGCAGACGCAGCTATGGCATGTAGGCAACTAAAGCTGGAAGCGTGTGCCACGTTTTTCGCGGGCGAACAAACTCGACGTGCTGCAAACGCCGGCGTTGCCGCCGACCACGTAAAATGGCACATAAAACATTTTTCTGCCTTGAAGTTGCGTCGTCCCGCTGATAGATATCCGGTGCTGTCTCCGGATCAACAGACGCGCGCCGTTGTTACTTTATCTCATCGAACGCGCCTTGCTAGCAGCCGAGAACTTGTGCCCTAAACCCAACTCCACCGTGAAAGAAAAAAGTCACAGTTTCACCGCAAGCTGAAGCAGTGAATGCGATAGCAACAAATTTTAATGTTATTTGAAGTGAGGCTAACTCTTCTGGATCCGATCTCACGCAACTCTACGAAATGCTGGTTTAAGAGCATACGGCTGCTCCAGGGACACTGTTCGCACAATGTCCTCGCGTTGAGAGCGGAGCACGTATAGGAGCCAGCCGCCCGCTGTCGGCTGCTGAGATCGCGAGATAACGCGTGCGCCAGCGATGACCGCGCTCGTAAAACCGAAGGTCGCAGGGGCTGCATGAGGGACCCCCCCTTCCCCCCCCCCCCTCGCGTCTTTCCGCGCTTGTTAAAGACGCACGGGGCGTTTCCTCTCCTTGAGCATTCCCCGGCTCGTCGAACAGGCGGCGGGATCTTATCGCATACGCCTCGGAGCGACGGAGATGGGCCGGCTAGTTTGATGTCCGCTTCAGCGGCGTTTGTCGCCCCCGCTCCCGCACTGTTACCCGCGAGTATTTTTTTAGATGCGAAGCAGCTATTTGACTAGGCTGTGTAACGCTGTCCCTCCGTGCGTACGGACGAACGCGCCGCAACGCGCTCCCCTCGCCGCAGGTGTTGGAGCGGTGCCAAGTAGGTCACGCCGCCGCTGCGCGTTGACGTCACGCTCCCCTCGCAGTGCGCGCTGACGTCACTCTCTCCCTCGCCTGCCGCGCGCTCGCCGGAGCGCCCGCAGCTGCCGCCTGACGCGCAACAAGACCTACGCCAGCCATCGCTACAAACGAATCTTCCAGTGTTCACCGCAGCACTCGCGTTAGCGCCGTTCAACCTGTGACGCCACCCGTGCGCAACGCTCCTGCTTCGCATCCCATCAGGGTTCCCTTTGGGAAGATGGTGTAAATTTTTTCTTGGCTTTTACTTATATATTTTACTTTATATATTACCGCGGGCAATGCATTTGTATTGTCCAAAAAAAAATGAAATAAAAAAAATAAATAAATATATACAGGGTGTTTCAAGAAATGTGTCCACTATTTTTAAAAAAATCAGGAAACTGCGGTATTTGCTCGCTGTCTTCACAATTGCTTTTTCTGTAGCGGCAGGCATCTTAAGATGGTTGAAGACATGACTTGGGACAATAATTAAGAAAGTTAAGTTAATTAACTTTTTAATTAGCGGAGTTAGATGGTTAAGTCCAATGGGAGAATTGAAGTCCTTCATGCGAAGAACCCTTTCAGCTTTGAGATTTCGAAAAAGCGGCCTCTAGGAATAATTGTGAAGTAACAAAATTCTCCTAAATTCAGCGGCGAAACCGAAACCGAAACGCGGAAGAGCGCAACTGCCATATTCGTCTGAGACGTCCAGAATGAATGAACGTCGTTATATTAACCATCAACTGATTTCGTTGTGTAGCTGTGTGGGCTGCGCTTGCAGTAGTAGCAGGCATGACGCACATACGTTAACGAACGGGGAAGAACTGCAGCTCTGTAGCCGTTGTCTTGAACAGTGACGTCATTCTAGTCGTCTGCTCGTTGCGCTCATCGGTGCTTGGGTTTCGGTTTCGCCGTGGCATTTGCCTGAATTTCATTACGCCACAATAATTACGGTGTGTATGCAGAATACGGTGTGTATGCAGAATTTGCGTAGACCTTATTGATAAAGACTTCCTGAGAGCGCGAAAGCGGACACTTGCTGGAAAAGAGGACTGGTGGGGTAACCTGCGTAATGGGTTTTTTACTAGCATGACGTAGGGACGTGCGCACGTAGTGCATTGTGGCTACCGAGGGAGCCATTTGACTTGAGAGCTCATACGGGTTTACCCTGAGGGGTGGGGGGCAGAGAAAGATTAGTCGACCCACCTGCAGAAGCAGCAGCGGCGTGTGCCGCCGTATTGCCCCCGGGCACACCCGTATGCCCCGGCGTCCAGATAATTTCTATCGGTCTGTCGGCTTTTTCATGCCTACGAAGGATTCTTTGAATAGCGGCAGCTGTAGCATCCTCCGAGGCTGGGCGAAATATTTCCGAGTAAGCAGCGTGTGAGTCGGTAAAGGCACGAAGCTAATTAATTTACCTTCTTAATTACTGTCGCAAATCATGTCTTCAAGTATCTTAAGATGCCTGCCGCTACAGAAAAAGCATATGTAAAGACAGCGAGCAAATACCGTATTTTGCTGATTTTTAAAAAATAGTGGACACATTTCTTGAAACTCCGTGTATATACATATACATATACGGGACATGACGGCAAAAATCAGCCGAGAGTGTCCATATAATTGCTATCGGAATAAAAAAAAAGGGAGGGGGGTGGAGGCGGTTCCGAAATTCCTTGGCCATTTCCGTGGCCATTTCTATCCCGCCGCAGTACACTGATGCTTTGCGGAAAAGCGTATTACGATTTAGAAATCACGGGACACAGTACATTTTAACGCGAGAGCGTTAAAGAGCTCGTTTCGCAGAAATGCCGGCGTCGGCGTCGTTGGTTGTGAGCGAAAAATCATCTTGTCCGTGACCGAAAAATCGAGAAAGATGCAAATAAAATTAATAATAAAAATTTCCGGGTCCGAATGAGGATCGAACCCAGGCCGTCTGCGTGGCAAACAGATGTTCTACCACACAGCCGCGCTTGTGCTTGGGTTTACATTGAAAATTACTTCCTTTGCTTGAAAGTGCAGTGAAAATAACTTTCATGCTTAACAAACACACACGTCCTGTATACAGGCGTCACAATACAACATGTAATATCGCAGTAATATTGCCATCGGGCGTCAGAATATCACCCCCGTGTGTTTAATAAACGCCTCTGCAAGTTCCCGTGCCCTTCTATCTTTTTGTTTCAGCAAACATTGTAGGGCATGTGGGTGTAAACCTTTTTTCGACAACACTGTCATTTTGCTGAAACATAAAGCTAGAAGGGCACGGGAACTGGCAGAGGCGTTTTTTAGCCCTTTCGGCCCTGGTGTCGTCAATTGACGACACCACACTGAATTTCTCCTAGCACCTCGAAAACAAAACCAAACCTGCGAATTCTTGGGGAAGTATTTCTTCAACAATCCCCACTGCGATCGACACCAACGTTGTGGCATTTTTACGAAGTGTTGAGCCGTAAAGAAGAAGAAGCTTGATCGAAGTCATGGGTGACGCCGAGGCTGGCAAGCTAGGCGGTAAGGCGGCGTTTTCGGGATGAAGTCCTGAAGTTGTTTTAAGAGCTTCCACGATGCCAAATACTACGTTGGTTCAGATTTTGTGTACTCTATAGTGAAAAGCAGGAATAAATAAGCCATTTTTGGAATTTCATGACCCCAGGGCCACGATGACCTAATTGGATGTCATGTCTGTAAATCCTTAAATACTTACATCACTGGATCAATTTTTTGTTCGGGGTCTTCTGAGGTCCTAACTATAAGAAAAATATGTACTAAAGATGTCTCCGACAAAAATAAAAAAATCTAGGGCTGAAAGGGTTAAAGACACGGAGGATTATTGTATATCTGAACCGTCTGTATGTCTACTAGATTGTGAAGTACGTAAGCTCAACGAATTCGTTGATGTCACGTTACTTTCTGCGCATGCTTATGTTGGTTTTCGGGCGGGTGTGTAAATTTTCGTTTTAATAAACTTCAGTTGATAGACAGTGCTCGTATTGTGTCATCTTCGTGTGCTCCGTCCTGTTTGCGCTGAAAAGTTTTTACAATGCTTTTAGAAGGTGGTTCAAAAGAGTGCTTATATTGAAATAGCGGTGCTCATGAGCACTGTGCTCGGTTTAGGGGATGTTGAATGGTTTGTACATAATTTTGTTTTCTAGAATAAGTCTTGTTTGTTATACTGCTACGAATTTGGCATTTCGTGATAAAAAACGGACGGTGTTTTTTTTTTTGTTTTTATTTTTTGACGTAACATGCTCCAAATTTGGATTTTTGTGCTCCAGAAGCAATGTCTTGCTGCTCCAAAAATTGCTCCAAATCCTATTTCGGCTGTTGCACCCCGGCATCATGATTATTGACACCAAAATGGTTTTGTCTTTTGTGACGGGGGGCACCGTATGTCGCGCGCCGTCGTCCTGCGGACGCGAACAGGCATAAACTAAAAGGGCCAGCCTCTGCGTTAACTGTGGAGATAATACCTACACGGCACAGCGATCTGTGCGTGGTATTGCTCGCGCGGGAGAGCATTGACCAAAGCTGGGCTGACGAGGTTGGTGATTAGGTCTTCACTCTCGCGTCCGTCTTTGCACGCCATGTCTTTTGTGAGGCAGCCCACATGGTCGCCCTGTGTTGAAACAGGGCCCAAAGGCTCTATATTTAAAAATTGGCGCCACAGTATTCTGGGATATCGATATGTCAGGGGGGGGAAGTGCTGCGCTACCCTTCTCCGAAACGCATCATTGCTCCGAAACTTCCTGCCGTGTTTTGTAACACTGTTACTTTTTACTGGTAACAGGCCCATGACTAGGCCACGCGCACCTTCGGGCCCAGCAGTTCCCAGAGCCAGGGCGGCGGCTTCAACCAATAGGGTCCCGCAATAGAGACTCCACCTAGTCTGCGTACGGACCTGTCCTCTTTTGATAAGCAATGCTTTTCATCACCACTACCGTGTTCCCGTTTCATTTGACGCCGAACTTGCTAAAAAGTAGGAAAAATCGGCGAACGGAGCTATAAAAAAAGAAAGAACAAGAAACGAGAAAATGCGCTCTTTCCCACCCTGGCCCATTTGGCCGTTTGTTCCTATTCTTTACGCGCCGTAACAGGATCGAATATTATTTCGTTTCATGATCACACGACATTCTATCACAGGTGTCTCAAACTCACCTCAGCCAGCGGGCCGCAGTCACGAAATTTATTCCCTCAAGGGCCGGGGCAATGCAGGAGGTAGGATTTGTACAATTTGCCTGCAAACGCTGCCATTTGAAAGAAAACTTTCCCATATCTCATATACAGGTCATTTCTGAAGGAGATTTGGTGTCAGGATTCCAACAACATGTCGATACCGATCTCCAAAATTACTCAAATCTGGACGCCGATTGTGAAATATAATTTTTGTTTCACGGTTATGTTTCAAAACAAGGTGAACACGTGGGATGCCTCACGGAGACAATGCCTTAGACCAGTCAGACCTGTGTAGCTCACGAAAATACTTAATAAGAAAATAAAGAATGTGGGGCGAAGACAGTAATGTGAGAGCCGCGGGCCGCAACCGAAAGCCTCGCGGGCCGCGTGTTTGAGACCCCTGCTCTATCAGGACTTGACCATTGAGAGTGACACTATTTGATTTCAAAATCCAAATACAACCTATTACGACTTGCCGACTAAAAAGCTTTGTATTTATTTGCGTTAGTATTAAGGGTAGTATGAAGTTCACCGTATTTTCGGATGACGCGCGGACAGCAAACGTGGAATTATCAAAGTTGGGATTAAAATATGTTGCATAAAAGAACGCCGGAAAACCTGTCATTATTTCATATCACCGTCGTGTATCCCCTTTTTCCCCGCGCTGACAGCCTTTATTGTCTGTCTATTATTGCGATAACAGTTATCACTCTGCTGATTTTCGACGTCACCTGTCATGCCCCTCGTATATCTGTATTTATGTATATATGTACACACACACACACACACACACACACACACACACACACACACACACACACACACAAACACACACACACACACACACACACACACACACACACACACACAAACACACACACACACACACACACACACACATATATATATATATATATATATATATATATATATATATATATATATATATATATATATATATATATATATATACACGTAGATTATGAAGAGTCTGGCTTCGGTTGCCGTAGAATCAAAATAGGAAAAATATATATACGCTTTAAAAAACGTTTATTAGACGCTTTCGATCGGAGACCGATCTTCATCAAGACCTGAAGATCGGTCTCCGATCGAAACGTCACCAATAAACAGCGCTTTTTAGCGTATATATATATATATATATATATATATATATATATATATATATATATATATATATATATTGCGGGCATTTGTTATGTACTTCTTCCTCACCTGTGCATTATCATAATCATCATCATCCGTTTGTCTCGTCCTCATCGTCACCGTGTCATCATCATCATCATCGGGTGTGTGCGCGCTCTGCCCGTTCGCTCCCGAGGCCTTGCGTCTAATAAACGTCGTTCCAACCAAGACGTCATACGTGGTGGAGGTGGATTTTGGTCCTCGGTCCTCTCCCAGCCCGTTCTACCCCCTGGAGCTTCGTTCAGGCCGCCGCTTGCGCCCACTTTTCGGCAGCATGTCGCAGAACGAGCCTGCCGGCACTGATGCCATCTTCACTGTGCCGCCGCAAGCTGCGCCTCCTGTTGTTATACCCGGACACCAGCGTGAGCCCCCGCTCTTTGCACGTCACGCCTACGGTGGCGCCGGCGTTTCCAGTGGTGGCCCTCGAGGCCAATTTTCTTAAGACCACGTAGTGGGTGCATAGCAACTTCGAAAACATTTCCCGCATTTACCGCGCGTAATTGCTCGTGGTTTAAAGCATGCTACGCATTACATAGTGTGCACTAAGGGATTGAAGTACGGACTAGGGACAGGATATCGCTATCGCGTTCAACTCTTAAAGGCGAAGCTTAAGGGTCCCCCCAATTTTTTTCTTTCCTTGATCCTCTACCGTCATCGTACTGCTGCAAGATTTTTTGTGGAAAATAGGTACTGCCCGCGATACGCCCATAACTGCTCAAAATGCCCAAGGAAGTCAATCGAACTTGCAACGCTTGACTAAAATAAAAAAAAATCACAGCATATCCTCGGGGTGAATGATGAAGAGTTGGGGCAAAGCTCGTGAAGCAATCATGGTTACACCGTGAAATCTTCAGTGGTTTCGCCCAGCAGTAATCAAAGCGATAGTGCGTGTGAGATCCGCCTGGCGCCGCGCTCGCGTCGCGGCGGCCTCTCGAGCTCGCACCTCGGGATCCTGCCGACGAGCACGAGCCGCAGCGGCCTTCCGCACCTGGCGCTCCTCGTCGTCCATGGTCCGCCAAGCAGCACGATCCGGCAAGCGCACTCGTACGGCGACGATCCGGGGAATGAAAGATAGCGGGCGCTCGCCGCCCGGCGCAACCCCGCGCAGCCCGCGCAGCAGCCAATCGGAGAGCAGCTGCACCGCCAACGCCATCTAGCGTACCTTCACCCATCCACCATATTGTACGCATGTCTATGGGACAGCGCCCTCTCGGAAACGAGACGAGAAATGGAGATGACGACACAGAATGCGTACAGCGCCATCTAGTATATCGTCATCCAACTGCAGTTTGCATGCATCTCTATGGGACAGCGCCTTCTATTGTACGATAAGGGGTACACTACGGGGTACAGAGGATGGATCGACAACCGACCAGGTCTCGCTATAAGGAGTTTCGCCCCTGAAAAAAAAAAAAAATGTGGCAGGGGCCACTAGCGCTTGTCTCGTCTACTTATTCCTCGCTTGTGTCCGTGTTTCTTTACGCTACCGGCCTTAACAAGAACTCCCACAAACTAGCCCAGTTTTCCGTTCTCGTAAGAGGCCACTACTCGCCAGCTGCTTCGCATGATTGGGAACTGCCGAACTTTTTCATGGCTCTCATCCACGATGAGACCATATGTTGACCTAACAGAATCGTGCATTTTAAAGGCAGTGACTCTTCTTTTCGAAAGGTGCGATTTGCAGAAACTTTTATACGAGGACACACGCAGCGTGGAAATGCTTTAGAAAGATCCCGCCGGCGGAACTATTTAGCCAACCAGCGCCGAGGGCGGGGCCTGTGGGCGGGGCATTCGCAGTGACGTCACACTTTGCGCAGACAGGGAAAGGTCGATTGTTTTGTCCTGCAGCCTTGCGCTTACACTATGTTTGTGTAAGCGCATTTTTTGACCCGCATTATCATGTAGCTTTAAACTTTCACACTCCTACCGTGACAATCATATTGCCACGCACGTTTCGTGTTTCAAATTTGCTGTATTCGGTTTACGCCCACAAAGGCTGTCAACAATGCTCGGCGCAGACCGCGCCTCCGAGAAGCTTCACGTTTGTAGTAGATCGTTTTGTTAAGATTGCGCGTAAGACGCGAACACTCAAGCTTATTCCAGGGGCGCTATTTTGTAAGCGTTCTAGCATAGAACGGGGAGGAGGATAGAACAAAAAGAGGAGGGAAGCAAACAGCCAATAGGCGAGCTGGGGAGTTCAGGAATGTATGCAGTGCATAAAGAAATGTATAATTGTTATAACTGAACATCAATATTCAGAGGATATTGTTTTTCGCAGCTTGAACTTGAAGAGCTCGGTGACTTTGACAATTAACTTCTGTTAAGGTCTTGACGTAGCGCCAGGTGGTATCGCAGTGGCGCTGTCCCCCACGCTGTTTAAAGCAATGCTTCTAGTATTAGCAGTATTAGTGTACTTGTAAAATTGAAACGGCGCGACAATTTCGAACCGTTACCCAGTTGTCGAAATAGCGCAGCAATCGAGAAGAGGTTCGCGCTTTCCCGACAACCAGAGGGCGTTTCTGCTCTCATTTATGAAGCGGCATCCCCAGTTAGCCTTCCGTGCTAGCGAGCTCACCCACGAGTACACAGCAGCGGACAGGCGTCAGCTGTGAGGCGGTAGAGAGATGCGCGAGAAAGCCACTCCTCCGGCCCCACCGCTTACGTTTCGATCCAAGCCGAGTTGTCCGCGGAGACTGTTTTGTAGCCATACCATCGATAGAACGACGCCCGAGCCCGTTATAACAACCTCCTCTCCGTTCTAAGCACATTTTGTGGCTATTCGCACGTCTTGACCGTCGGAATAGCCTCATAGCCTCGACCAATCGCGCATGTCTTTCCCTCCTCTTTTTGTTCTATCCTCCTCCCCGTTCTATGCTAGAACGCTTACAAAATAGCGCCCCAGAGCTTGCGCGACCACCAGTGGTTAGGCTGGATGCGTGATGTATAAAATAAGGCGGCGCGTCTCAACGATGATCAGTTTATCGTTCGCCGATATCAGCGCACAGCGTGCATTGCTTGTTGTAGTTCGAGTTTGTTTCGCGGCCACAAGTTCGGCCAGATAAAGAGTTTCATCTCTGCACTCGAAGAAATGATCGAGTAAAAAGGGTGGCTTTTTGTGCCACAACGATAATCGTCATCTATCTTGCATTCCTTTCGTGGCATTATCCCCGCGCGCCCGGCAGTTTCAGGTCACGAACGACATGCGCGTTATCAGCGTGACATAACATTCTTGATAGGAAAGTGGCCAGCGCCGAGTTTTCAAGAAAGGAAGTGCAGGCAAGCCGGATGACGATTACTGTTGTGGGAGAAAAAGGCACCATTTTTACTCGATCATTTTGTAGCGTGTGGACACGCCGACTGCTGCCTTCGGCTACGTCACGACCACGTGACAATACGACTGCCAACAGCTTGCACAAATTTGAACCGTGACGTGAGATGAATGGCGCCTTTTGCTTGTCGTTTCTCTTGATAGTGTCCAAGCACCTTCTTGGTGTTAGTTCAGTCTTTTTGCTGCTGCTCTCATGCAAGTGAGCACTTTTTTGTTCCTGCTTGTTGCAGTCGAACCCTTTGCTCGCCCCTCTCTCTGGGCGACCGTTGCTGTCAACCCCACTCTTTAAACCAAAGGACCCGGCGTCGAATAGATGTATTGTTTTATGCTTTTACGCCTGCACTTTATATGCACGCATGCATACGCGACTGTTTTGCAAAAGCCGCCTTCACTTCCGCTGCACGCACCGCGAGCATTCCGGCGCGCGTATTCTTGACCAATGACGCGAGAGACAAATGGCTCGAGCGCGGTCGTAGATAGTTTTTCGAGGAATGCCGGAGATTCCGTGGCACCCGCAGGCCGCCGCCACAGTTGCCGTCTTCGTACTACTATACTTTGGCACGGCCGTTGTGTGCGGCTGCGTGCGACGTGGCAATTAGTTAAATCGTAGCGACGCTGCAACATGGCCGCCCACCGCGCGAGGGAACATTTCTCCGCCACGATACGGAATGCGTGCACGCGCTTCGAGGCACGCACTTCAATTCCCGCGTGTTTTCTTTTTTTTTTTCATCTTTGTTTTTTTAACTCGTTATTTTTCACATTCGCGAAAATAAAACAGCACGAAAGACAGGGCGAAAGACACAGTACGACAGAGCCGTACTGTGTCCTGTCGTACTGTGTCTTTCGTGCTGGTTTATTTTCGCAAATGTCGCACCCAGACAAAAGCACTGCTAAGCCAAATTTTTCACAGCTCAGGCAAACTGTAATCGTGCTGAGTGTTTCCTTGAAGGCTCAGGTACTCGGCTTGCCGCAGAGTGTCACTTTCGTTCTGCTGCCATGCACGAGTCGGATTGTGGGCCTGAGTCGGTGTCCTTTTGTCATCGGAATAAATCTGATGAGGCGTCAACTTTTGTCGATCATTTCTTTTGATTGTGATCATTGCGGGGATGATCGACATTGAGTCGCTTGTTGCACTTACATTGTACGGATTATTTGGCTCGTTACTGCATGCATTAGGTGGCAGCTTCTCAGCGACGCTGTACAGCTGCAGTCGTTGCGTAGCCCGAGCACGTGTAGGTTCCATTGCGGCGAGAAAAGCTCCGAGTGGGCGGGGCAGCCACGTCACGTGCCGCACTTTATTTAGTGAGCTTTGCTCTTTTTACACAAAGTGAGTTCATTGAGGCTGTATTCACTTTTCTCCATATTGTGTTTAAACTACGTGCTTATCGCCTTTCCCTTTTGACTGTCACAAAAATGTTGCCCACCGTGTGTTTAGTGAAGACCTCTTTCGCGTCCAATTAAGCGTCTTTTGTGCGAGTCAAAAGGAATTGTTGACCAGCTATTGGACGTGTCCGTTGTGTTTCAAATGAGACAGTGTACGGAACTGGATATTGACTTGAAAGAACGTGAGCTTGGGCATGTTGGTATTCCATCTTAACACCTATAGCGCACAGAAGGGACAGGAACACAGAGATACGCCGAGGACGCAGCGCTAGCGTCCACGTCGCTGCGTCCACATCGTTTCTCTGTGTTCCTGTCCCTTCTGTGCGCTATTCACCCTTTGGTGTGGTCAGTGTGGTCAGTGAAAAGCTTCTGGTGTTACGCATATGTCAAAAATGATGGCTAGGTCCCTGCGCAATTACGAACGAAGGCTATTGGCGTTATTTCTTGGAAACTTGAGTTAAGTTGAATAAATTTTATTTGTCCAACGTACGCTCGTTACTTTGCCCATAGCTAGACTGTCAGCCACTTCAATATCGTGTTTTAGAAACCTGTAGCTATACAATGACCGCTATTAATGCGTCCTTTTATGCATTTGTGGGGCATAATGCCGATCATTCTAGTTTACGTTGCTGCACTTGAATTACGTTATGCATATCTACTTTAAGACTTGCCCTAGCGAGAATTTTCCGTGCGCGTCCTGGTGCTTCAACGTTTCAAAACACGTTAAATCCACGAAGAAGGTAAACATTGCGCGAGAAATGGCAAACTAGGACACGGGTCCACAAGTCACACGCATGCACACACACAGATTGCCAACGGTTTCGATATCTCGACTGTGTAAGTTGCGGCTGACCTTCGGTGTTCTGTCAAGCGTAATCATGGCTCCGATGCACGCTGTGAAGGTGGTTGGACGGCGAAGCTGTAAACGACACCCACTGCGACGTCGCTTGAATGGTCTTGAATTTACCTTCACAACCGCCTGACTCGACGCGTTCACGTCCATGGCGCATTGCCATGGGTAAACAAAGGGTATCTAAGCAGTCAGCTAGCCTTTAGGCGCCATTGAAGACGACGTGCCTGCAGCTGTGCCATCGATATGCCCGCAAATACTCAATGGGCACAAAAGCCACCTCGAAGCAAAAAAAGTCGCAGTTTCACCACAAGGGCGAAGCAATGAATGCGATAGCAACAAATTGTAATGTTATACGAAGTGAGGCTGGCAGCTAAATCTTTTGGATCCGATCTCACGCAACTCTAGAAAACGCTGGTTTAAGAGAATACGGCCGCTCCAGGACACTCTTCACACCACATTCTCTTCGCGTTGAGAGCGCAGCACGTAGAATGGTATACCGGCCGCCCGCTGTCGACTGCCCAGATAGGGAGGTAACGCGCGCGCCAGCGACGACCGCGCTCGTAAAATCGAAGGTCGCTCGAGCAAATCCGTTCCCCCCACCCCCTCGCGTAATTTCACGCTCGCGAACGACGGCCGGGGCCGGTCGGTCGAACAGTTGGGGGGATCTTATCGCATGCGCCTCGGAGCGACGGAGATGGGCCGGCTCGTTTGATCTCCGCTTCAGCCGCGTTCATCGCTCACGCGCTATTACCCGCTGGTAGATTGTACGATGCGCAGGGGGCTCTTACGAATTTGGACTTCATACGCGACATGACGGCGACGGCAAAAACCCGTCGAGACTGTCCATATAATTGCTATCGCAGTAAAAGGCAGCTTCGCATGGAATCTGTTCCCACGGTGCTGCAGATTACCGCCGTAACATGTCACTGCGAAAGATAAAAATCACGCCATATCCACAAAGTGAATGATGATGAGTGGGCGAAGCTCGGTCGTTTTCATCCATGGTAGAAAGAGAATGTGTGGTCTGGAACGCGCTTATACTTCATGGTCATCAGCGTCATCGTCATCGTTATCACGTGTAGTGGGTACATTCCACTATACTTGAACGCGCTTATTCTTCATGGTCATCAGGCGTCATCGTCATCTTTATCACGTGTAGTGGGTACATTCCACTATACTGCGTCATCGTCATCTTTATCACATGGAGTGGGTACATTCCACTACACGTGGCTACCTACCTACCTACCTACCTACCTACCTACCTACCTACCTACCTACCTACCTACCTACCTACTACTACTACTACTACTACTACTGCTACTACTACTACTACTACTACTACTACTACTACTACGACTACAGAGGAGGGACAGACCCACACCCTAAGGAGCTTCGCCCCTAAAAGAGGCAGCTGTTTAACGATCGTAGGCAGTGTTGGCGCTGTCGAACATGGTAAGTGAAATGTTGCTGCTCGAACATTCCGTAAAGACTCGGGAAGCAATCAAAGTGCCTGCTAATGCAGTTTCTGAAAACCTTGGAAATGTTAGCTCGTTGCGGCTGCTCACTTTGTGAAGTGAACACGTTGAGCGACATACTTCCTCGCCGAGCACGACGGGCTAGCTGGGTCACGTGGCCTTGCGGTGTAGTGAAGGGCCTTGCCGTTCTACGCTCGCTCGGCCTTGGCGAGGCTACGTCATGCACAGAACGCAACGATGCTTGCGTTCCAGCGCCGCCGTGACAGTAGCGGCCTGGTTATACGGGACGGACAATGAAATCCCTAGTGGGAGTAAAATGTGAGGGGACAGCAGATGCAGCACTACTACTGCGAAGCACTCTAAAAACTCCACATCAACAGGGCACCATAACTCTTGCAAGCAGCAGGACGCCTCCTAATGGAGTGGCTCTTCACATCAAGGAAAAATAGCACTACTTGGACCCAGGGTGTCTACCTACCGGGAATTCTCAGGGATTTCTGATAGTATGGAAAAACTCAGGGAAATTGTGCTCCCATCAGGGAAATTCGCTGTAACTTTACTATAAGGGAACGAAAGTCTCGGTAACGCTGGCTTGATATTTTGTGAACGAATTTTTCTAGGCTTGTGCGAATATTACAGTATTCGAATTCGCTTCGATTCGAATTTAAATTATTGAAAATTTTGAAGTATTCGAAATGAACGAACAGGTCCGCATGTGATTCCCTGTAAAGGTGGTTTCACTGCAGTGGAAATGTGCTTAGCCGTGAAAGCACCTATCGAGGTGTATACTAGTCCGCATACAACTCCCCTGTAAAGGTGGTTTCACCGCAGTGAAACGGTGCCTAGGCGTGAAAGCACCTATCCAGGGGAAATCCCCACTGCCGCGAAGCCTCACTTCCAAGGTTAAATGAACATATTACTGGGTCATTCCATGCCAAATCATCCAACGTTTTTCCGACCATCATGAATATCGCTGAAAAAATTTGCACGTTTTCGCGGAAGGTCAAAACTCATTCTGCCCGCTTGTTTTCGTTGGCAAAAATTTTGCCACCTATTTGTGACAGTTCATAGCTTTGTACTGATGATGCTGGAGGGCATCGAACAACAATTTTTTGCAATTCACCATTACGTGATGCGGTCAATAAAGTGGTGTTTATGGCAAGCAAATGAAACAGCGTGACTGAAAAAATTATGCATTCTTCAAGTATATCAATATTTACAGCCTTTTTTACACGATAAAAAATGATTAAAATCGCTGATTTCGACACTTTTTCCCCAGAAACATGCCAGTTAAAAGAGAATAAATGAAACAGGAAGTAGTGGTCTGTGTAATATACTACAACAGAAAAATATTATAGGCGATCAAGCTTCAAAAGTTTGTCTGAAAAAAATTTGCAAATTTGACGTTTTTTTTTAGAAAAAGCTCTACCTTCAACGTGAAAAAAATCACATTGGTGGTCAGAATAAAAATATGCATGATAAGTCATTAGTTACCTCTGCATCTTATTTAAATGTGTGTGAAGTTACAAAAGGGTATTATTTTTTTTAACGCGAGAAATATTTTTTTGAAGTATAGTATCTATAGCGGCCTTCGTCCGTCACAACAGAAGCTGCACTCGACAACGGCAACAGCGCGTCTGCAGCAGACGCCCACTCACCAGCGATGCAGACGGTAAACTTTGCATCGTTTTCAAAGCAGACGAAAAAAAAGGGGGAGGTTGTCGTCTGCGAACGGACGTACGGTACGAGCAATGGGGCTAGAGCCTCATGTGCCAGTTGAGCCATGGAGCCATCCGTGATGAACACTCACAGCATGTTACCTTCGTCAGGGAATTCTGGCAGTGCGCAAGGTACGTTATATACATTTCATAACTAGAAATTATTTTACATATTGTGAGCGCAGTCATTGACTCTTCTTTGTCAACTGGACTTGTCATCATCATTTGTACAACTTCTTCACCTGTATATATCATCATCAGTGTGTGTATGCTCGAGCTCGACTCGAATAAAACGATACCTCATAAGTGGTGGAGGTGCTTCTCGATCCCCAAGTCCTCTCGCGCGTTATCACTGGAGCTCCGCTCGGGTCGTCGCGTAATACCGCCTGACATGACCTCTCAAGACAATCCTGCTTCATCCGACGCGCCGGCCCACTGCAGCCTGCGCCGTCCGCTCTGGCCATCCACAGCCGCCAGCGTGACCCGCCAGTGTTCACTGGTCTACGAGGGGACGACGTTGAAGACTGGTTACAAAACTTCGACCTCGTCAGTGACTTGAACAGGTGGGACAACCCCCAGAAGTTGCGCAACGTCCCCTTCTACCTGTCCGATGTCGCCAAAACCTGGTTTTGGAACCATCACACAGATCTTCCCAACTGGGACACGTTCGCGCAGCAGCTTCGTCAGATTTTCGGAGCACCCACAGTTCGTGCTGAGGCAGCGAAGAAGAAGCTGGCTGAACGTATTCAACTGCCAGGTGAATCGTACACCTCGTACATTGAGGATGTTCTTGCATTGTGCAAGCGCGTAAACTCCTCCATATCCCAAAGCGACCAAATACGCCATATTATAAAAGGCATAAATACCGTCGCTTTTAGCGCCCTTGCTACGCAAAATCCGACCACCACTCACGACGTAATCACCATTTGCCAGAGACTAGACGAGCTGCAGTCTCTTCGCCTCTGCTATGACACCTCGGACATTCGTCTTCCTCCGGCCCTCGACATACGTACGCTGATCCGCGACATCGTTCGTGAAGAGCTACATGGGCGCTGCTCTTCCTGCGCTCCGCCAGCTCCTCTACCTTCAGCTCCAACCAACTTGCGGGACATCATTAAACAGGAGATCGCTTCCGCATCGCGTCTAACGTGTTCCGACGGTTCCAGCGCTCGTCAGGTACCAACGTACGCCGACGTTGCGGCGCTCTCAGCAGCCACCACGGTCCCTGCGCCTGCACCAGGCGACCATGTACCTGTTGCCTCGGTGTCACCACCGGTGCGTCTACAGCCCTATTACACCGTGCCGCGTCCTCCTCGCCCAATCTGTTACTACTTTGGCTATAGGGGACACATCTCTCGGTTTTGCCGAAGGCGCCAACAGGACGAGCAACGTGGCTACGCTCCAGAGGAACGCGGAGGTTTCCGTCCAACCATGAGCTACCAGCGAACGCCCTACCGCTCCTCCTTCCACCGGTCGCCCTCTCCTCCTTACAGTGTGGATATGCCTGCGAATTCCCGTCCATCTCGCCGCCGGTCCCTTTCTCCACATCGCCGTTCGGTGTCGCCTCTGCGACCCGCATCTCATGTCCCGAACGCCCACTCGGAAAACTCCCCGATGCAGTTTTAGGAGGGGAAACTGCATCCACCGGACAGCTAACAATTCCTCCAGAGCGACCATCGAACTTGTTAATAGTGCTAGTAGAAGGTGTACGTGTCGAAGCCCTTGTGGATACTGGCGCTGCCATTTCGATTATTCGCGCTGACCTTTGTTCTCGCCTCCGCAAGGTGACCACGCCTTACTGGGGCCCATCTCTTCGCGCCGCGACGAACGCCATTACTCGCCCACTCGCCCAGTGTACCGTTCGTGTTCTCATAGATGGTATTCGTCATCACATTGTCGTTGCGGTTTTCCGTGAGTGCACCCACCAACTCATATTGGGGTGGGACTTCCTGTCTTCTGCGTCCGCTTCTATATCTTGTCGTCAGCGCCTCATCCATCTCAATGCCACTGAATCTTCTTTGCCTGAACAAGAAGAGCGCATTCGCCTCGTCACCGCCTCAGATTATGCGCTTTGGCCATCCAGAGAAGCAATAATAAGCGTTCGTTCCAAGAACATTGTGAATGGCGACGTCCTCGTACTACCTTACGGCCATACCGTACAACGAGGCATTCTGATCATTCCGGGCCTTATTCGTTTTTCTGAAGGGTCCGCCTTCCTTACTGCATTAAATCAAACCCCCGAACCATTATTGCTGCCCTGTGGATCAACAGTCACTTGCGCGGTTGACCCTCATCCCGTCGCAATTGTTGCCCTTCCGAGTCAAGAAGAGCTACCAGAGTCAAGCTCGCCGCCACTCAGCTCTTCCATACCTTTGTCGGCGACCATAAGCCCTGATCTGACAGCAGCCCAGAGGCAAGATTTGCTCAACCTATTGAACCGACATCTTTCTTTGTTCGACGTACATTCGGCTGTCCTTGGTGTGACCACTGCCGCTACTCACCGCATTCGGACTGACGGCTCCCGAATTATTCACCGGCGCCCATATCGCGTGTCCCCGGCAGAGCGCAAGATCATCGAGGAAAACGTCGCAGATATGCTTCGACGGAATATCATACGTCCTTCGTCGAGTCCCTGGTCCTCCCCAGTTGTTTTAGTGCAAAAGAAGGATGGCACAGTACGTTTTTGCGTCGATTACCGGGCACTGAACAAAATAACGCGCAAAGATGTTTACCCTCTGCCACGGATCGACGATGCACTGGATTCGTTGCATGGTGCCGAGTATTTTTCTAGCCTTGATCTGCGATCAGGCTACTGGCAGATACCAATGTCCGAATCTGACAAAGAGAAGACCGCTTTTTCCACCCCAGATGGGCTGTACGAATTTAATGTAATGCCTTTCGGACTTTGTAACGCGCCCGCTACCTTTGAGCGCATGATCGACAGTGTACTGCGTGGTCTAAAGTGGAAAACCTGCTTATGCTATCTCGACGACATTGTAGTGTTTTCGTCCACGTTCTCGCAACATCTGCAACGTCTCGAAGAAGTCCTAGCCTGCCTTGCAAAAGCTTGTTTACAGCTGAATACGAAAAAATGCACCTTTGCGAGCAAGACGATAAAGGTTCTGGGTCAGCAAAGAAGGGATTCGACCGGACCCTGAGAAGCTTGCCGCCGTCCTCGATATCCATTGCGTCAAAAAGACCTTCGTAGTTTTCTCGGCCTGGCATCTTACTTCCGGCGCTTCATACGCGACTTCGCAAGGCTTGCGTCTCCACTCCATCAGTTGCTCGCAAGTAACGCGCCATTCGTCTGGTCCGAAGACTGCGAAAGGGCTTTCCTGGCGTTGAAGCAAGCCGTGACATCCGACCCGGTACTCTGCCACTTCGATCCAGGCGCACCCACCATCCTTCACACTGACGCTAGCAGCCATGGTCTTGGTGCCGTTCTACTGCAGCGTGACATCGCCGCGCGCGAACGTGTCGTCACTTACGCCAGCCGTGCTTTGACTGCTGCCGAGAGGAATTACACTATAACCGAGCAGGAGTGTGTCGCTGTTGTTTGGGCAGTACAGAAATTTCGCCCATATCTCCACGGCCGCCGCTTCACAGTCGTTACCGACCACAACGCATTGTGCTGGCTTTCATCGCTAAATAACTTACCGGGTCGCCTTGGTCGCTGGGTGCTTCGTTTGCAGGAGTACGATTTCGATGTCGTCTACAGGCCTGGAAAGAAGCACCAAGATGCAGATGCTCTCTCTCGCTGCCCTCTTCCCAGCCGTGATAGCTCACCGCCACCGCTTCACACCGAGACTGCTTTACCTATCGCGGCGCTCAGTTGGCTAAGATCCAGCAGCCCATCCGTCCTTGTGTCGCATCAACGCGTCGACCCTTATCTGCCACTCTATTATAGCACGCATGGAAGGTGCTTCTGCTCCTCCGAACGCCCGACTTCGTCGACAACTTAACCAATTCAAACTTCACGGTGGTGTTTTACATCGCTACGTTTGTCACGTCGATGGAAACAAATGGGTGCCGGTTATACCACGTTGTCTACAACGTGAAATTCTTGAAACATTTCACGATGATCCCACTGCCGGCCATCTCTGCTATCACAAAACGTACGACAAAATACGAAGTCGCTGCCCCTGGCCTGGCCTCTCTTCAGCCGTTGCCAAATATGTTGCCTCATGTGCTCAGTGTCAACGGCGCAAACGACCCACCACTGCTCCTTCTGGCTTCCTGCAACCTCTTCCTTGTCCAGCTTTGCCGTTCGAAGTCGTCGGGATAGACTTGTACGGCCCCCCTACCCGTCACCTCTAACGGAAATCGTTGGATTGTGACGGCTGTTGACCACCTAACTCCCTACGCGGAAACAGCCTCACTACAAGCTGGTACAGCCACTGAAGTTGCCCAGTTTTTTCTGCGCAACATATTTTTACGCCATGGAGCTCCACGTGTTCTGCTCAGCGACCGCGGCAAAGTCTTCCTTTCCTCTATTGTTGATGAGGTTCTGCGCGCCGCCAACACCATTCACAAGACGACTTCGACCTACCATCCGCAGACCAACGGCTTGACCGAACGTTTTCATCGCACCCTCTCGGGCATGATTGCCATGTACATCAACCCCGACCACACGAACTGGGACGCCATTTTGCCATTCGTAACGTTCGCCCATAACACGGCTACGCAACGCACCACCGGCTTTTCTCCTTTTTTTCTGGTCCATGGCCGCTCACCGAGTGTAACTCTGGACGTTTCCTTCCTTTCGGCTCCTGGAACTTCAGCACGCCCTTTATCCGAACAATTTTTGTCTCGCCTCGAGCACTGCCGCCATCTGGCCCGAATTAACACCGGCATCTCCCAGGAAGCTCGCAAGTCTCGCTACGACTCGACTCACCGTGCTGTCACCTTTTCTCCCGGAGACGAAGTTCTTCTCTGGACTCCGGTGCGCGTACCCGGCTTATGCGAAAAATTCATGAGTCGCTTTATTGGACCTTACACTGTCATTGAGAAAACATCCCCCGTTAATTACCGTGTCTCACACCTTAGGCCTCCCTCCGACCACCGTTGCCGCGGGACAGAAGTCGTGCATGTTTCTCGGTTAAAGCCGTATACCCTTCTCGGTTAAAGCCGTCCCACTTATCGCGCAGCATGATTTTAAAAAAGCGGGACGGCGTTACGCGAAGCAGGCCTTATGCATATTATTCCCAGTATACTGTAGTAGCCGCTACTATTTTTTTCTTTAATGTGAATTAATTAATTAGTCACAATTAAATTCGTAACTCCAAAAATACCCACCTAATTATCAAAGCGTCAATGAGGCAAATGTGGGCATGTTGAAATGACATCTATCTGTGTTACTTTCAACAACGTACTAATTGCGTGCTAATTTTTTTCTTTCAGATTCGAGTGTTGCTTCATGCATGGCCTCCGAGACTGCGCCGGCGCGCGACCTCAGAGGCCATGCATGAAGCAACAATCGAATCTGAAAGAAAAAAATTAGCACGCAATTAGTACGTTGTTGAAAGTAGCACAGATAGATGTCATTACAACATGCCCACATTTGCCTCATTGACGCTTTGATAATTAGGTGGGTATTTTTGGAGTTACGAATTTAATTGTGACTAATTAATTAATTCACATCAAAGAAAAAAAATAGTAGCGGCTACTACAGTATACTGGGAATAATATGCACAAGGCCTGCTTGGCGTAACGCCGTCCCGCTTTTTTTTTTATCATGCTGCGTGATAAGTGGGACACCCTGTATAGTAGATAAGTGAGAAAGAGCGCTGGCATACTATATTTCAAAAAAAATATTTCTCGCGTTAAAAAAATAATACCCTTTTGTAACTTCACACACATTTCAATAAGATGCAGAGCTAGCTAATGACTTATCATGCATATTTTTATTCCGACCACCAATGTGATTTTTTTTCACGTTGAAGATAGAGCTTTTTCTAAAAAATGTCAACTTTGCAAATTTTTTTCAGACAAACTTTTGAAGCTTGATTGCCTATAATATTTTTCTGTTGTAGTATGTTACACAGACCACTACTTCCTGTTTCATTTATTCTCTTTTAGCTGGCATGTTTCTGGGGAAAAAATGTCGAAATCAGCAATTTTAATCATTTTTTATCGTGTAAAAAAGGCTGTAAATATTGATATACTTGAAGAATGCATAATTTTTTCAGTCACGCCATTTTGTTTGCTTACCATAAACACCACTTTATTGACCGCATCATATAATGGTGAATTGCAAAAAATTGTTGTTCGATGCCCTCCAGCTTCATCAGTACAAAGCTATGAACTGTCACAAATAGGTGGCAAAATTTTTGCCAACGAAAACAAGCGGGCAGAATGAGTTTTGACCTTTCGCGAAAACGTGCAAATTTTTTCAGCGATATTCATGATGGTCGGAAAAACGTTGGATGATTTGGCATGGAATGACCCTACTCTCACATCTATTCATCATTTTTTAAGTTTAAAAGCTTGTTATACCGGCTTATATGCTCTAGGTATAGTAAATTTTAAAACGTAACATAGTTTACAGCTAATCACTTGCATTCTACCGAAAGTCAAATCTTGGTACTATTCAAAGTTGTTTCCATTTCCTTTGAACAAAAAAAAAAAAAGGCATTTGCACAGGCCTTGTTTCAATTTTTCAAATAAGTATTGTGCAGGTTAGTTAGTTCATGACAAATATGCCCATTTTTCTTTATATTATGTGATACATACTATTCGAATTCGATTTGAAATTATTCGACCAAAATCACTATTCGCTTCGAACCTAAAATTCGCTATTCGCACAAGCCTACATTTTTCAAATCGCGCTGCCCCTGCGCCTGTGGGGAAAGGGTGCACCTCGTTGCTCTCCTCGGCTTCGGAGCGACGAAATCGGAGAGCATCCTGCTGACGCATGACATCCTTCACGTTTCTTCATGACATCACGTTCCTTCATGATGATAAATTTGCTTGATGTCATGAAGGAACGTGCTCACTGAAGCTTTTGCGTCACACTTGCGTTGATTCTTCACCCTTTCTTGTGTCATTGCACACGTCACCTTTCATTATCTCTGTGTATATATACTGACGAGCGAAAGCGATTGAATAAAAGTTGTTAGTGCGCAAGGTCCTTGTCCGTTTCGTGTTCCTGTGTCATTTTGTCTCGTTTCATCTATGCAGCGCATCGTTTCACTTCACAATGCCATATTTTTTGTAGTAGTGAGCTGCTATCGCTGGCACAGCCAGGCGGGGGGGATTCGGAGGAGGGGGGAGCAGGTTAGGATTGGGAGGTTCAAAGCCCACCTAATTTTTTAGGGGCGAAGCTCCTTAAGGCATAGGCTGGTCCCGCGTCGTTGTCGTTGTCGTCGTCGTAGCCACCCCTGTGCGATGACGATGACGCTGCCATCACGGCACAGCACATGGAATGTACCCACTATGCGCCATAACGATGACGCTGATGACGATGAAGAATAAGCGAGCTAGCCACCTCTAGGTCTCAGAATGATCACTGGATGGCGCTGCGGTGCCATCTAGTGATCGACCACATGCAACCCACAACCATCCGAGGAACCTGCATCGATCTCGTCTTTGCAAACTTCCCACTACGACCCATCTAAGAACCCCTATCCGTCCACTTCACCGACCATAAAGTCGTTATAATGAAGGCGGAACGGAAGCCACGGCTTATGTAAACGGTAACCACCACGGCTCACGACCAACGAAGGAAACACGGCTCCAGTACGAAAACGGAAAATCACGGCTCACGAATAAATAAAATTTCTTCATATATACACACAGTGTTTGTCACGTCTTTGATGATGTACTGGGCAAGATTCCCGAACGATTCACGGTTTTTACCGATGAACCTCCACAGCTTCGCCCACTCATCATCATTCACTCCGTGGATATGCGTGGATTTTTAGTTTGCTTGTGTATAAATACACAAACAGATATAAATGCACCCACGAACATATGTAAAGCATGATTAAATCCCCCCCCCCCCCCCCCCCCACTGAAAAGAATTTCTAGCTACGCCCCTGGCTGCTGTAGCCTATAGTCATTCAAAGTTCCAATTTGTTATCACATTAATTGATTCATCCTTGCGGCGAAACAGCGACTTTTTTTTAGCGTGCGTCGTACCGTTTTCGATATTGTGCGTGTGTCGGACTGAGCGGAGAGCAAATGGTTCAGCTGGGTATAACATGACAGCATCGGCGCTGCACTACTCTAGGCAACGTCCAACATTTTGATAACAAGCAGCAGCAGCAGCAGAATAGGCGCAATTGCACAGTTCGTCAAACCTGCAATTATTTGGTCCTTACGCGTGCCACACCGGTGCGACATCAAATCGTGGTCGCAGGATCTGAGGTTCTACAAAATCGATTTTTTTTCGCGTAAAAAAAAAGGGGGGGGGGGGTGGGGGGGCTTTTCTGCTTTAGTCGAGCATTCTTGCGGCATTTTCAGTGTAAGAGTGAATCCTTCGACAAGTATACTTTGCATGAAAAAACGAATTTCAGTTTACGAAGCTTTGATATAACGACGTAAATTGCCCATTTTACTGACTTCGCTATGTCGATGTTTAAAGGGACACTAAAGGGAAACAATGATTTGGTTTAGATTGACAAACTGCACTCTGAGAACTCTAATGCCACATGCTTCGCTATCATAAGTTCATTATTAGCGGAGAAAATCAAGGTTGAAGTTTTATTTTTAAATTTGGCGCTCTTATCTGCGTGCGTGACGTCAGAAATTCCAAATCTATTTTTCGTATTTTCGTGACATTGGCTGGATGAAAATTTCTGAAACTTCGTATGCTAGGTCTTTGGCACCCACAGATGACAATGCACCTCATTTTTGTCGATTAGAAGCTACGTAGGACTCAGTAGACGCCTTCAGAATCTATAACGTCACGGTGTTTCGTGCGGGAATCTCAAGGTGGCGTCTCCACCCGCATTTTCTTGTCGCGTGTTTTCTCGCTTACCAAACATCGTGTCGCGGTAAGAGTGGTGTTTTCGGGATTGTGAAATTGTACTTTACTAATACGCGAAAAATCGTTTAGCCCTTTAGTGTCCCTTTAACTGTACTTTGTCCTATTCTAATGGGATTAAGTCAGCTTTATTTTTTAACGTGCCTACTAGACAGTGACATCATCTTGCGACATGGTGTCAGCCCGTTTTGACAAAAAAAAAAAAAGAAATTGTTTCACTCGGGGAATTTGAGCAAAATCACTCAGGGAAAACCTGGAAAACTCGGGGAATTTTGAAATGTCAGCTTGGTAGACACCCTGCGGACCGAAATCGGGCTTTAGGGCTAATTTCTTTATGCGTAGATCGTAGTTCTGACTGAAAAACAAGTAATACGACAAAAAGAGGAAAGCGCCATGAAAGACGAGCGAGTGAAATCCGCGACTGCACCTTAAATTGCGAGATTGCCAGTCTACCGCGACATCTCAAGGCAAGTTCAGTCTTTTTTTTCTTTTTGTTTCATGTTATGAGTGATGTCGGTGAGAAAGCCGAAATGAGTGTCTCCGTATGTGCGACAACGAAACACAAGGTTGTTCATTTGTTCATGTGCTGCCGGAGATCAGAACACCCATTCGGAACGTTTTGCAGTAAACAAGATTAGCGCAACCGAACATATGTGCGGCATTCGCGGTGACTCGCTAAGCGATTGGACATCTCTATGCAGTACTTCCGAACTGCACACTGAACACGTCAGTTCTCGTCACCCTCTGGGATTGGGTCACTTTTGTGTGTGTTCCTCGAATACAACCGTCACTCTAGCCGTGCTGGCTTAGGGCGACATATTCCCTGCGCGACCTTCGTTGCGAAAAATGTGAAGGTTGAAATGCGAGGAATTTAACGACCGTCCGATTGCAGTTTTCGATCGTGACCGACTCAGTGAAGCGATATTCGATTATTTAATTACACAAATTCGAAGCTAGAAACGCGGCCTTCCCAGCGCCTACCAGTGGCGCTGGCAATCACTGGTCCATATGGAAACGCTGTTCTCTGTATTAGTCGTACACAGCGCGAGAACAGACAAATGCAGTACTCTTTAATTCATATGCGTGTGCTTAATATGAGTTGTCATTGCTCGCGGTAGGCCGGCACATCGATGTATATACAGGGTGTCCCAGCTATCTTTAGCCAAGGGTTAAAAAATAAAATTATTTGAGGCAGGCGAGTGAAGTCAGTTGAATAATGCTTACAGCCATCTTGCGCACTACAGGCAATTTTTTCTTTTGTAATTAACTAATTTGTTAATTATGATTAATTGAATAACTTGATAAATATTGACTTTACGTAAGAAATGAGAGTTGTAAAGTACGAGAGCGTCTTCAGAAACCCCTATTACATTATTTACGATAAAGAAAGTTTTACGCGTACCATTTTTTCCGTGCTGCAAAGAAAGCCCGCGAAATACAAAAAATACCACGTGACTAGCGCATTCGCGCGCCGTGACCGTGCTGCTCTCAGCCGTAGTTTGAGCGAACAAAATCAGCTGCGACCACGACCGGCCGGCTGCGTTGCACCGGTATGCCGATAAGTTGGCGGTGGTTTCTTGGCCCGCTGCCAGCCAGTTGGCGCGCGTGACTGTGCAAGTTGTAGCGAGCGCGGGCGAAGAAACCACCGTAAAGTTAACGGCCTACTGCTGCAAAGCAGCCGGCGGGTCGTTGTCGCAGCTGAATTTGTTCGCTCAAACCACGACTGAGAGCAGCACGGTCGCGGCGCGCGAATGCGCTAGTCACGTGGCATTTTTTGTATTTCGCGGGCTTTCTTTGCAGCACGGAAAAAATGGTACGCGTAAAGCTTTCTTTATCGCAAATAATGTAATAGGGGTTTCTGAAGACGCTCTCGTACTTTGCAACTCTCATTTCTTACGTAAAGTCAATATTTATCAAGTTAATCAATTAATCATAATTAACAAATTAGTTAATTACAAAAGAAAAAAATTGCCTGAAGTGCGCAAGAAGGCTGTCAGCAATATTCAACTGATTTCACTCGCCTGCCTCAAATATAGTATTTTTTAACCCTTGGCTAAAGATAGCTGGGACACCCGGTATAGCACGAGTATAACTGCCTTTTACTCTCTCTCATGCCAGACGAGTATATTCCGCTCTCTCGTTTCATACAGGGTGAGCAATGCATTTGACTCCTCTTCGCGAGAGTAGAGCGACACTCTGAAGAGTGACCCGGCTTTTTTTACTCCTGGTTGGGTCCAGATAAGATCGTCACGATGTGCTGGTCACGATTCCCGATTTTGATGAAATTGACCGTGGACCTAGACAATAGAGCCAGAACAACGGTTTCAAACTTAGTTTTGTGAAAAAAAAAAAAAATTTGTTCGCCTGGAAAAACGTCTGTGAATTTTGGCTGCGAAAAACAGTTGTTGAACAGCTTATGAGGAAAAAAGAATTCACAGACATGGCAAACCGCACAAAATACCTGTATTTGAGGAGTTCATTGCTACAAACAACTTAAATCGAGGATAATGAAGCTCGGTACATATTAACTTTGATACTATCGCCTTCTTTTTTAAATAACTATCGGGGTTTTATCGCGCTTTGTTTTACTGCATAATTGTCATGGGTTTACCAAAAGCACCAAAGTTTGAAAATATTTTCCTCAAAAAGGCCATTTTTCATTTTTGTTTTTCAGATCCCCGCGATTGAAGTCAAGGGCCTCGTCTACCGTTCCGTCTACAATAACGTTGCATCATTTTGGTTGTTAACAAGTTGTAACGCGTCACATGTGACCAAGTCAGCCTTGCGGCCGCGCCGTTCGTTATGTGCTGAATATCGGGTACAAGTTGTTCAAAGTAATTGTGCGCAATATAATCACAAAAAAAAGCCACTCCACGACGACAAATGCGCAGCCACTTTGCGTGGTACAAAAATCTTTGTCTTGCGATCAGCCGCTCGACAAATCCGCGGCAGCCGCCGCTCGATGCTGCGGCCACTCGCATGACATGAGTGCCGCTTCGAAGGCGGACGAGCTCCGCTTGCGCGTGAGAAGTGCGCTGAGAGGGCGAATGAGATTGGGAATGTATAACTGTGAAACGTAAATGCTGTTAAGTGATTGGGCCGTATTATACAATGAAAGTTCTGCCAGGAATCTTGCAGTGAGCGCCTTCAGTAGCGTAGGCAGCTATTTTCCCCCCTGCGCGAAGCCGCGAAATATCGTGATAAACCTTGCGTTGAATATTATCTCTGCGGACACACAAGAATACAGCATTGTGAACGCGCTACTTTATTAAAAGGGTAAAAACTTGAGCCTGTTGTTAAGGCTTCATCGTAAAAAACAGCGCGGGCACATACTAGAGAGAAAGACAGGACTTTGCGCTGGCTAACAACAACAACAACAAAATGAAGGCAAGCGATGCCCTGCGCATGCGTCTCGACTAGTACATGAAAATGAAAAGTTCAATCACGGAGATAAATAATCTCCTTGTCGGTTAGTGCGATGGAGGTGCGCTTACACATGATGGCCCAATGGAATGAATCGTGAACGCTTCATAGATTTCCCCGGCGCGGAAATCGCGATATCTGCGTAAGATGCGCGTCTCTTCAAAACTCGGAGTGCATCCACGCTCGGCACAGTCAATTGCCAGATTGCTTCCAGTTGAGATTGTTTTTGTGCTCTCGGAGACGGTCGTTCACGCAGCGACCCGTTGGACCAACGCAGCGGCCGCCGCAGGACTATGGCATCTCGAAGACGACTTGAGGCTTGCAAGGCACAAACCGCTTCTTGCAACTGGAAGGGCGAGGGCCGTTCACTTTCTCACACAGTGATCCCAGTTTGACTGGCGCCGAGAACACCTCCCTTACGTTGGCTTCTTGATGTTATGTGAAACAGGGTATGACTGCCACTCTTGCATCTGCAGCACGAGGTTTTTTTCGTCTTGCGGTGTTCCTTCAAGATGACCAACGCGGACAGGTCAGAGAAGCCTTCTTCAGTCGGCAAACTTGATTGGTGAAGCTGGATGCTGACATGATCTCACCAGAGCATTCTTCGTAGCGGAGAGCGCGACAGCCCGTTTGACGAGCTTCGAGATGAAAAGGGAAGCAGGTCTTCCTTTGAACGAGGCGAATACTCCAGACAAATGGGCTCTGCACTAAACGTCATCTCGAGGTCTAAGAGGCGCAGTTGACCGTCCTCGGGAAGCTCCCTCGTAAACGACACTCCTGGATAGTTGGCACTCGAAAATCTCTTCGACCTTGCTGCGCTCTGCCGAGTTCTCACGATAAAAAAAAAATCAAAAAGTCATCGACATAGCGGAAG
Organism: Rhipicephalus appendiculatus; assembly: GCA_030522465.1. Classification (NCBI taxonomy): domain Eukaryota; kingdom Metazoa; phylum Arthropoda; class Arachnida; order Ixodida; family Ixodidae; genus Rhipicephalus; species Rhipicephalus appendiculatus. The sequence continues at coordinate 126,868 of JALIZH010031598.1, forward strand.
ACCTTCACCAAACCGGTTGCTCCGATCGAAGTTTGAAGTTTCCTCTCATAGCGGGCCAGAAGCAAGTCGCTCAGAATCCGGGCGATGCCGATGCAGACGCCTTCTTTCTGTACATACACGTCTTGTCTTACGACGGCCTTCGTTTTTTCTTTTTTTTTTCCACTTTCCAAGGTAGCGTATATATTCGTTCACACGAAATAAACGCTCATGTTGTTAGCCAGCGCAAAGCCCCGTCTGTCTCTCTGGTCCCGTGTGCTCGCACGCTTTTTTTACGATGGAGTACTTTATTAAAGCAAAGCACTTGGCACACTCCTGTTAACGGCCCGTTGGCACCAGTGTTCTGGTACGAAAATGAGAGCAACTGCACTTTGAGTTGCTCGAGCATCGTGGGCACGAATGACAGCTTTCCTTAGATGTCACCGGCTTGCTTTTGTATCACATGTTGCTGATAGAGAGAACATAATAGTTTTCGGGCCATCAGGAGGGAAGAAGCAACACATGAGCGCAAGGCGCTCACTGCAAGATTCCTGTCAGAGCTTTCATTGTATAATACGGCCCAATCACTTAACAGCATTTACGTTTCACAGTTATACATTCCCAATCTCATTCGCCCTCTCAGCGCACTTCTCACGCGCAAGCGGAGCTCGTCCGCCTTCGAAGCGGCACTCATGTCATGCGAGTGGCCGCAGCATCGAGCGGCGGCTGCCGCGGATTTGTCGAGCGGCTGATCGCAAGACAAAGATTTTTGTACCACGCAAAGTGGCTGCGCATTTGTCGTCGTGGAGTGGCTTTTTTTTGTGATTATATTGCGCACAATTACTTTGAACAACTTGTACCCGATATTCAGCACATAACGAACGGCGCGGCCGCAAGGCTGACTTGGTCACATGTGACGCGTTACAACTTGTTAACAACCAAAATGATGCAACGTTGTTGTAGACGGAACGGTAGACGAGGCCCTTGACTTCAATCGCGGGGATCTGAAAAACAAAAATGAAAAATGGCCTTTTTGAGGAAAATATTTTCAAACTTTGGTGTTTTTGATAAACCCATGACAATTATGCAGTAAAACAAAGCGCGATAAAACCCCGATAGTTATTTAAAAAGAAGGCGATAGTATCAAAGTTAATATGTACCGAGCTTCATTATCCTCGATTTAAGTTGTTTGTAGCAATGAACTCCTCAAATACAGGTATTTTGTGCGGTTTGCCATGTCTGTGAATTCTTTTTTCCTCATAAGCTGTTCAACAAGTAAGAAACATAATCAACTCACAAGATTGTCTATCACTTGTTCTTTAAGCAAATAAATACTGTGATTGAGAAGCGCACCGTATTTTACTTACTTGCGCTGAAAGTTCAGAAATCGCGAAATAGGCGGAAAAGCGTTTTTCGCCGCCAGGAACTTATAGATCTTTTTTAACACAATTTTTTCTTCACAAAACTAAGTTCAAAACCATTGTTCTGGCTCTAATGCCTAGGTCCATGGTCAATTTCATGAAAATCGGGAATGGTGACCAGGACATCGTGTTCGATCTTATCTCACACGATAAACCCCCATCAGTTGTTAGAGCGTAGCTAAACATAGCGTCGCAAATAAGGAGCAATGACGCAACAGAAAAAGGCTTCGAGAAGACCCGCGAAACGGACGAAAGGCTGGGCTGTTTCGACGGCTGAGTGAAGCTGGCTCGATTTTCCTTTTTCGTGGACGCCCTTCCCGAAAGGTGTATGCTTTATTGCGCGTGCCTGTGCGCGGTCGCAGGCAGCGCTCAATACTCGGACGGCGCCTTTAACGAGCGGCGTTGTGTAGAACCCTTCTCGGTCAACAAGGGACGCGCGCGTGCTCCTCGCCGATTAAGCGCCGAGCGACGCGGCTCGTTGCTCCGTGTATCTGGCGCATTGCAGAGCCGCACTGTTTGGCCACGATCACATCACGCCGCTCGCACAGGAGCTAGTGCAGTCATAACGAAATACCGTAAAAGTAACGCTGGATAGGGGGCCATGCTGTCGTACGCTGTCTTCGTCGCTGGCGTAACGCAGGCAAAACCACATTAGCATAGCCAGCTGTAGCGCGCGCTCGCGCCAAGGAGAAGTCTTCTTCCTCTTGTTTTTCGAGCGCCTTGATGATGATAAACGCAGGCTAAACCACATATAACATAGCCAACCGTAGCATATTGAGCGCGCGCTCATGCCAAAGAAAAGTGTTCTTCCTCTTGTCTTTCGTGCGCCTTGATGATGATATTAAGTGCGGACATTACTACTACATGGCTAAGGATAGACGGCAACGCAAACCACGCATAAAAATGGAAAAGGAAGCGAGCGAGAGATAGAAAACAGAGAGAAAGATAGAAATAAATGGAAACAAAGAGAAAACACACACACAAAAACTGAGAAACAGAAGAAAAAATGTCACTGTTTCACCGCAAGGGTGAAGCAATGAATGCGATAGCTACAAATTGTTATGTTATACGAAGTGAGGCTGGCAGCTAAGTCTTTTGGATCCGATCTCACGCAAAAACGCTTCTTTAAGAGAATGCGGCCCCTGCAGGGACTCACCACATTCTCTTCGCACTGAGAGCGCAGCACGTAGAAGGGTATACCGGCCCCCCCGCTGTCGGCCGCCGAGAAGGGGAGATAACGCGCGCGCCCGCGACGACCGCGGTCGTAAAATCGAAGGTCGCTCGAGGGGACCCCCCCCCCCCCCCTCGCGTCTTTTCACGCTCGCGAACGACGGGCGGGGCCGGTTAACAGTTGGGGAGATCTTATCGCATGCGCCTCGGAGTGACGGAGATGCCGGCTCGTTTGATCACCGCTTCAGCCGTGTTCACCGCTGCCGCTCGCCCGCTATTACCCGCTGGTAGAACGTGCGATGCGCAGGGGGTTCTTATCAATTTGAACTTCATACGCGACATGACGGCAACGGCGACGGCAAAAACCCGTCGAGACTGTCCATATAATTGCTATCGCAATAATAGAGGAGGAAATATAGAGAAAACCGAAGAGAAACAAAGAAGGCTGCCCGGGAGGATTGGCACCACTAGGGCGAAGCTGCCTTTCTTGTGCCGTGGTTTCGTGTTTTGGCTGCGGACTGTGTAACTCTGCGCATGAAGCGCAGCCTCATTCGGTTCTCTATTTAGACTCTCAAAACATAATAAAGGCGCACTCTTTCCGGTCATTCCTGACTTGTTGCATATGCATGCAGGTTGTTCAGCGTCAGAAGGATCCAAAAAGAAACAAAAAGAGATGGTCGGCCATCTCCTGTGAACAGAGACGGCTCTGACCAAGCTCGCGGAATGCGGATATTTCATTTCGGCATCGATTTTCGCGTGCTGACATTGACTCTAGCTATAGACGTCAGTCCGCCTTTGAACGTGTCTCGTCTTGAGCTTGGTCGGGTCCAACGTTACTGGATGGGGACAGTTGGAAATCTGCGCGGGCTCCCCACGGGAGCGGCGTGGCCCCTCGCTGTGGCCCAAAAAGTGGGGCGCTGCGATCGCTTTGCTCCCTGGTCACGTGACGTGCTCCGCGCGTCCCGCGTCGTCTGCTCGTCGTCTGTTCCGCGCACCGTTTCCGAAGGATGGGGCGGCCTACATGGAGCACTTCGTATCTCAAGAAATATGGTTAGCAGATGCATATTGAGAGTTTCGTTGTTACAACCACTGCACAGATAGAGGTGGACGCAGTTTGTCGCTCGACACTGAGCTTGAATGTGTCTTTTTACCACGTGCTGATAGTGCTGACTGATTCCGCGGTGGTTTTGATGTGATGAGTTCGTGCTTGCCTAAAGCTTTTATGCCTCCCAGTGTATATACTGAAATAAACTTTCTGACCGCTTGCATCTGCAGTAGGTAGATTGAGCGTTCTCTGTTTAAGCATGCTGATATTTGAAGGCCACAGAAACGTTACGAATGAAACAGCTGCGAATGCGAAAAGCTTTCACATGTTTGTATTTCATGCGATTCTGTAGCATTTATGCTGCGGCACATTAGCTGTTAAGCTGGTCAGGGAGAATAACGTGGTCGTTTGTATTTCATGCGCTTTCTTTTTTCCAGCACAACAATGTGCTGCAGAACAAAAAGTAGAGGTAAGAACAAGTTATAAGGGGATCTTTTTGTTAACAGTCGCTCATTGCATGACTACATAGAAGTTTTACGCCTAGGCTGCAGTTCCTAAATTCTGTAAATTAAATATTTCTAATCAATCAGGTGCAAAGATTAGCTAACAAGCATAATGAATGTGGCTGGGAACGCATAATCGCAAGAAAACATCAAGAAGCTGGTAGAAAATAAGGAAGAAATCAATACACTCGATTTGTACAGAATACTGTCATTATAGCTCTCACGTTCGAATACCTAAATCTACATTGATGGACAGACACGATCATCAAAACCAGTAAAGACGCTCAAAGTCTCGGTGTAGCAGAGAAAGGGCGCTGCGTCGTTTCAGGTGGTAAAGCTGAGCTGCTGCTTTTTGGCACTTTCATGAGTGCGCTGTAAGAGCATTCCAGCACGAGTTTTCCTTTAGCGCTGACAACCAGAGTCAAGTTTTTGTTTATTATGACAGCTCTTTCAACAGAAACTACACCACCAATTTTTTTCAACCTTGAAAAAAACAGAAGAAAAGAACATGTTCCTGCATGTTTCACACACCAAGCGGCATACGCCGGTAAGTCTTCGATGCCACCAAACCAGTGTTCAGCTGTGGGGCTTTAATTCACTGAGGGTAAATTCCATGCTATCAACATGTCAGGCGGCTCTGTGTTCGCGTTCGAACTCTTCCGTGCACGTCTCTCTTTCACTCTGAAAAATTGAGCTAACGGCATCTTCCGTCACGAGTACGCTAGCTGCATTTGTGCCGACCTTTTCTACATTAAGCGTCGAGTCATGTTGAGCGCTATTCGGAAAGTGCCGCCTCCCCCCTCCTAGCCCACTATCCTCGCGCAATCGGGACTGTTTAGCCATTGACAACGTGCTGAAAGGAGGTGCAAACGTCCGCTCCGTCAAAGTGAGGATCACAGACGTATGTTCTTTGCGTAGCTTTCAGGTTTGCGCGTCCTACTGCATTGTTCCACTCACTCGGCACATTCGGATCTTTCGGTGGTTTGAAAAAGTGTCGCGGCACGAAGGACACTTCATTCGACGTTGCCGATGCGCATCCACTTCGATAGCCTGGCACAGCGCACCTTGGCATACCGATCGTTCCCCCCGAAGGCAACAAAAATCTACCGCGAACCACCGTCTGCTTTCTCTCAAAAAAGCAAAACCAGGCAGAACCGCGTAAGCATTGGGCGCGTTAAGTTAGCGCGCTCCGAACTCCAAAGGAACGTGATAATTGATGGTAGCGCAAGCTAAAGACGAGGACAAAAGAAGGCACATTCGAGACACCAGAAGACACATTCGAGACACCACAGCGCTGTGGTGTCTCGAATGTGTCTTCTGGTGTCTCGAATGTGCCTTCTTTTGTCCTCGTCTTTAGCTTGCGCTACCATCAATTATCATGCAGCCATACCAACAAGCCCAAATCGCCACCCTCATCGACTCCAAAGGAACACGCTCGAATGCGCTCGAGTGCGACGCCTTCGGAGCTTAGCTTAAAGGGGCCCTGCAACACTTTTTGAGCATGCTCAGAAAACGCTGCCGATCGGTAGTCCAGGCTCTCGAGAACACGCGAGCCAAATATTATAGCGCAGCACGCGGCGTGGAATTCATAATAAATTCTCAAAGTCAGCCAGAAATTGCTTTCTCTTCTCTCGACCTCGTCAGTGTCGTCACCGACGAGAGTATCACTCGCATCAGCCATTGGCTGATTTGAGCATGGCGCGCTCGGTAGTTACAGAGGCCGCCGCGGGAGGCCGCGACTTGTCCACGCGTGCACGCGCGATCGCAATGAAAATACGCGTATTCGAAGAAAAAAAAAAAAAAGAGAAAAAGCGCTCAAGATCACGAGGCGCGCGTGACGTATTTTCTTTCCCCGTGCCATCCCTCCCTGCTTAGCTTCCAGCGCTTTCGACGGGACGAGAGAAGAGAGAATGCAATGGCAGCGTGCGAGAAATCTTTGTAACTCCACTCGTACTGGACGGATTCCAAAAATTTTTGCGGCGGTGAATTCGTGAGGCAATAAGCTCCTTTAGTGAATCCATTCCATGGCTTCTTGAAAAAGTGTTGCAGGGCCCCTTTAACGGCGACTCGGAAAAAGGCGGAAACACGTCATTCTTCCGGAAGCCGTAGGAGGCTCGAGCTCTCGTGCACCGTCTCAGGGTTGGAGCGCGTAGAGCGCGCTCCGTAATCACGCACCGGAAGTTGCTTTTTGACCGTTCAGTTTAGAAGAGCGCACTCCGTCGGCTAGAGCGCGCTCGAGATCGTTAGCTTAACGCGCCCATTGTCGTCTGCTCTGGCATGGTTGACATTTAATGCACAATGTCCGTTACGAAACAACAAGCCGCGCCTTTTTTTTTAATATTTAGGTTACTTAAGGATGAGCATTCATCTTTATTAGCAGCAGAAAAAAAAAATCGTCTGCAAGCGCACGCCGTGATAGCCGCGTCGCTGCGTCGTCTGCTCCGCGCGACGTCGGCTGCGCGGCGGAGAGGGTCACGTGACCTGGTCGCAAAGCGATGGCAGCGACACCTCGAATGGGCGACGATCTGCGGCCGCCTCCTCGCGCGAGTTTTCCAACTGTCCCCATCCCGTTGGTCGGGTCGGAGTGGAACGAAAAGTATCCAGTGGTGCCCCTCAGGCGCGTATGCAGGGCACAAGCGCAACCGGCGCGCGCTGTGCTTCACTTTGTGCCCTTCTCCTCACTTCCCTTGATTTGCGTGCTCTTTCTGTGGCTTTCTTTGTTTCTCTCTTTCTCCCTAACTCCACGTTCTCTCGCCCGTAGCAACGCAATCATATGCTTCCCATATAAGAAAAAGAGAAAGATTATGTGCGACTCCCTTCGGGTAGTCCTGACTTGCCACGTATGTGAGGCTCTTTTTGAAGAGGCACCACGTCAACTCTCGTGTGGGTCACCCGACTCTCACGAGAAGAGAGTACAATGACTCCCGACGAGTGTTGACGTGCCGCTTTAGAGGGAGTCATTTACGTGGCAAGTTAGAACCCCCGAAAAATAGTCAAAGGGCTCTTTTTATTTTCTCCGAGTGTAGCGTGCCAGGATAGCCGAGTGGCGCTCGCTTTCGGACCGTGAGTCCCGCCTCAACAGTAACCTTTGTTTTGTTTTATTTATTTCTTCCGCTCCTCCCCTTGGCGAGGCGAGATGCCATTAAGGGTTCATGACGATGATAGTTCTTCTGTCGACGCTACGCCGCGCAAAGGAAGGATTCAACAGCTCCGTTATTAAAACAATTCGCAAACAGTACATTTGCTGCGTGCGCTTGAGTAAAATACTTCGTGTTGGCGTACTAAAAGGCTTGGACATATTTGCACGAGAGGAGACAGCGCAGGCGCTGACTTGAACTGAATTTTCTTATCAAAAACACTAGAGATATTGTGGCGAGAACGTGGTTCTTCAACCACCCGATTGACATCCCCGACTGGGCTACCTTGTCACGCAATATACACGCAAGATATCAACATAATAACATCCGCGCAATCGCACAGCCTGTTGCGTCACAGCCAGACAAGCAGTCTCCTTTATGATGCGGGCAACAGATGGCTGCATGCCTATACAAAGGTCACCCATTTCATTAGCTGCTATAGGATCTCACATGCGAGCTGCTCTCGCGACAACGCTGCAGTTTTAGTGCAATTTTCGAGCTAACCCAGCCAGCTACACTTCGTAAAAGCCGTGCAATGATCGGAGCTTCGTCAGACCTATCTGTATTTTTTTTTTTTTTGCAAGTGCTTGGAAGTATTTTTTTTGGTGTGCCGTGTCATTGCTCTTTATTTGGCACTCCATGTAGGAAGGGGGAGAGGTAGCGTTCCACCCGTTGCCCGCGACGCTTTCCCTGGAGGGCAAGTCGGAGCACTGTGCATGACATGCTCGCCTCCGAACCTTCACGCTGCCATCCGCCGAGCCTCGCCCCAAGAGCATGCATAGCTGTCGCAAAAAGTGCGTTTCACTCGCAAAAGTCTAACTGACGGGTCCCCTGGCGGAATCACGTATGCAAGCTGGCAGGAAACAAACACAGTAAGGCCGGGACTACGCAACTGCAGAAAATATTGTTACGAGTATATTTACGGTATATTTACAACGGGTGCGAGGTGTAGCGTTTATGCGCTATGATGAAAGCAGCCCCATCGATCGAAGCCCGAGGCACCTCAACAGGAGCACAAACACCTATGTGACAATGTCATCATCCAGTTTAAAGATGTTAAAGTGCCTCTATCGACATGTTTGCGTTGTTTGATCGTCCTGGATACTTCTGACCTGCAATGATTAGCGGCCTTTAAGATATTTTAATTTCGTTTTAAAGTGAGCGCGATTGCTCATTTGGACTTTCAGCACCTCGCGACATCGCCACTAGTATGACGTAGACAGAGTGACGTTCCACAAGAAGTCGCAGAAGATACGCGCAATACCACGACTGGCACCCGACGCTCTTGTCGCCTTTGTGGCCGCTTACGCCGGGGATGCTTTTCTTTCTTTCAGGACACGCTCTGAACAGAATTAGCTCTATACGGAAGCACCCACATAGTTTCATGCTATACCGCGCGCGAGGCCCCGATCTGAAGACTGTGCTCTCAACGCCACCAAAGCTTGAGCGCACGTAGTCTTAGGCGCTCGCTATAGTTTCTTACAATTTTAGGCGGGTGTTTCGAAGTGACTCTATATTAGTCACAAATAGCGACGCCAGCATCAATTATACGATACGTTAGACTCGGTTAGAGTATTTACGATCCAATTTCGGAATTGCCAGACACGAGGCTGCAAATTACAGTGAGGAAGTGACAAGCAAAAATTTCGCTGACAGCGGTCCTTTAAAGCGCACGGAAGGCGTACTCGACGAGAGGCTCCTCTCTGGTGTAAATTCGTTCACTCTAGAGGCTAAGGAATGCAGTGAGGAATCCACCCACTGCGTTTTTTGAATGCCTGTGGTAGCACGCTAGAAACAGAAGCGAATGCCCTTGGAGAGCACTTGGAGTATGTTTCGAGCTCTGTACATTATGTTGACTCATTTCTGAAATACAATTAAAGAGCAAGACTTAAGAAACTCGCCCAGGAAGCGAGTTGTGCTTTCACCGTCTCCGGGGAGCCTCAAACGAATACCAGGGCCAGCCGCCTAGTGTACGAAATGATAGAACACCTGCGTTCGGGCACTGAATCCACACTACTGGCACTTTTCAATGCCATCATCCCACCAAAATTGACACAATGCTTAGTGTAAAATTAACAGCGAATGAGGGCATTGTCATATACTGAATGTCGCTGGCGACACGTGGTCTATGAGAAGTGGACTGGAGATGCGTTTCCAGGACTCGAGACACCTTCAGCCTTCCCAGAAACTGGCACCCCACGGCGCCCCACAAAGGGAAGAGAGTCTTGCAAGCTGGGGTGGACAGCGAAGCGACGTCTAAGCTGGCGCCGCCTCTACAATGGACCGTTTTGGCATGGCTACGGTGCCGACGAAACTCTTTCCCGCCCTGCTGGGGAGAGGCGGAGCAACTCGCCCCCCCGCCAACTTGTATTCCCGGTGGACGCCACGTGAGTGTCATTGACCACTCTGCATCAGCGAGTGCAACGACCCATCGGCGACGGTGTGTTATTGGCTGATGCCGTGGTGGGCGGTGCCGTGATTGGTTTCAATCCAGAAAGAGGAGCCAGCCTGAAGGGTTAAATGCTAAGGGGAAGAATACTGCTCTGGGCCCTGGGCTCATCCAGTTCGCTCGTCGCTGAACTTTTTTCTTATGTAAATAATTGTACAGAAAGTGCCAGTAAACCAGTTTGTTTTTCGTGTTCCCAACTTGTTGTGAGCATCATTTCCTCAACCCGGAGACTCAGTCGCGCTACCTAACGGAGTCGGACGCAACCCCAACGTCTCGACAACTGACGTCAGCGGCCTGCGGGAGATAAACCTTGGGCGCAACAGCATAAGCAAGAATGGCTACATGCAAGTCACATGTGGATAAGAAACCAAAAAGATCACCCAAATGGTCCAAGCAATGACATCAATAAATAATCCATGTGTCTAACAAATGAAAACAAAATTCAAAAGACATATCCAAACGTGATTGTGATTTACATGGCGAAACATAAGATATTCAATACAGAAGGTTTCAAGAATTCAGAACAACAAATGCTTCTGCGAGTACATAACAGTGTTTATGATGATGGTGATTATGTTTGTGTAGATAGTAAGTGTGACTGTATCATCCTTTTAAAAATGCAGTACGAGTCTATATCCTCAATCAGAGTAGCTGCAGTAAGATGTTCATTCAGAAAATGTGGCATCTGATACAATAGTTCTTGTGTGCCGTAATTTGTGCGTGGTTTTTCTTTTCTATACGCCCTACGCTGTGACTGTGGTAACTCGGAAGATGCCTTTGATAAAATCCTGCACGATCAGATCGTACCTGTTGATAGATAATCATTGCCGATTTGTGTTTCATGGCGTTGATTATCGTTAGTATTTCATGTTTCTTAAAGAGAGGCGCCATGTGATGCCTGAATGATACCCCTGATATTAGTCGTATAGGGGTCATTCCATGCCAAATCATCCAACGTTTTTCCGACCATCATGAATATCGCTGAAAAAATTTGCACGTTTTCGCGGAAGGTCAAAACTCATTCTGCCCGCTTGTTTTCGTTGGCAAAAATTTTGCCACCTATTTGTGACAGTTCATAGCTTTGTACTGATGAAGCTGGAGGGCATCTAACAACAATTTTTTGCAATTCACCATTATGTGACGCGGTCAATAAAGTGGTGTTTATGTCAAGCAAATGAAACAGCGTGACTGAAAAAATTATGCATTCTGCAAGTATATCAATATTTACAGCCTTTTCGCACGATAAAAAATGATTAAAATTGCTGATTTCGACATTTTTTCCCCAGAAACATGCCAGTTAAAAGAGAATAAATGAAACAGGAAGTAGTGGTCTGTGCAACATACTACAAGAGAAAAATATTATAGGCGATCAAGCTTCAAAAGTTTGTCTGAAAAAAATTTGCAAAGTTGACATTTTTAGAAAAAGCTCTACATTCAAGGTGAAAAAAATCACATTGGTGGTCAGAATAAAAATATGCATGATAATTCATTAGATAGCTCGGCATCTTGTTTAAATGTGTGTGAAGTTACAAAAGGGTATTATTTTTTTAACGCGAGAAATATTTTTTTGAAGTATAGTATCTATAGCGGCCTTCGTCCGTCGCAACAGAAGCTGCACTCGAAAACGGCAACAGCGCGTCTGCAGCAGACTCCCACTCACCAGCGATGCAGAAGGTAAACTTTGCATCGTTTTCAAAGCAGACGAAAAAAAAGGGGGAGGTTGTCGTCTGCGTTTCATTGCGAACGGACGCACGGTACGAGCAATGGGGCTAGAGCCTCATGTGCCAGTTGAGCTATGGAGCCATCAGTGATGAACACTCACAGCATGTTACCTTCGTCAGGGAATTCTGGCAGTGCGCAAGGTACGTTATATACATTTCATAACTAGAAATTATTTTACATATACAGGGTGTCCCACTTATCACGCAGCATGATTTTAAAAAAGCGGGACGGCGTTACGCGAAGCAGGCCTTATGCATATTATTCCCAGTATACTGTAGTAGTCGCTACTATTTTTTCGTTAATATGAATTAATCAATTAGTCCTAATAAATTCGTAACTACAAAAATACTCACCTAATTATCAAAGCGTCAATGAGGCAAATGTGGGCATGTTGTAATGACATCTATCTGTGCTACTTTCAACAACGTACTAATTGCGTGCTAATTTTTTCCTTTCGGATTTGATTGTTGCTTCATGCATGGCCTCTGAAGTCGCGCGCCGGCGCACAGTCTCGGAGGCCATGCATGAAGCAACAATCGAATCTGAAAGAAAAAAATTAGCACGCAGTTAGTACGTTGTTGAAAGTAGCACGGATAGATGTCATTACAACATGCCCACATTTGCCTCATTGACGCTTTGATAATTAGGTGAGTAGTTTTGGAGTTGCGAATTTAATTATGACTAATTAATTAATTCACATTAACGAAAAAAATAGTAGCGGCTACTACAGTATACTGGGAATAATATGCACAAGGCCTGCTTGGCTTAACGCCGTCCCGCTTTTTTTTTTATCATGCTGCGTGATAAGTGGGACACCCTGTATAGTAGATAAGTGAGAAAGAGCGCTGGCATACTATATTTCAAAAAAAAAAAAAATTTCTCGCGTTAAAAAAAATAATACCTTTTGTAACTTCACACACATTTAAACAAGATGCCGAGCTATCTAATGAATTATCATGCATATTTTTATTCTGACCACCAATGTGATTTTTTTCACCTTGAATGTAGAGCTTTTTCTAAAAAATGTCAACTTTGCAAATTTTTTTCAGACAAACTTTTGAAGCTTGATCGCCTATAATATTTTTCTCTTGTAGTATGTTGCACAGACCACTACTTCCTGTTTCATTTATTTTCTTTTAACTGGCATGTTTCTGGGGAAAAAATGTCGAAATCAGCAATTTTATTCATTTTTTTTATCGTGTAAAAAAGGCTGTAAATATTGATATACTTGCAGAATGCATAATTTTTTCAGTCACGCTGTTTCATTTGCTTGACATAAACACCACTTTATTGACCGCGTCACATAATGGTGAATTGCAAAAAATTGTTGTTAGATGCCCTCCAGCTTCATCAGTACAAAGCTATGAACTGTCACAAATAGGTGGCAAAATTTTTGCCAACGAAAACATGCGGGCAGAATGAGTTTTGACCTTCCGCGAAAACGTGCAAATTTTTTCAGCGATATTCATGATGGTTGGAAAAACGTTGGATGATTTGGCATGGAATGACCCATAGGTATTTTTTTTTGGTAAGATGTAAATTTTATCAGGGCTCGCTTAGCCGCATTCCCCCCATACAAGAAGACAACAATGGAGATGCGAGTGAACAAGTGTGTAATATAGTTGTTTTTTTAACCGTAGAGGGAGCATTGTCGTAATTGGTACCCGCGGATCTAGAAATCTTCGTACGGACGTGATCGGTGTGTAAAGACCAGTCTAATTGTGTTCTTGAAAAAGTATCCCGAGAAACTTACGCACTGTGACACGTTCAATTTTCAGCCTTTAGAATGTTGCTGTAGGGTCGCTTGCGATAGTCTTATTGCGTGGACGGAATAATATATATATATATATATATATATATATATATATATATATATATATATATATATATATATATATATATATATATATATATATATATATATATATATATATATATTGTTAGCTTCTAATCTTACAGTTAAGCCAGTTAGGTAACAGATGCGTCAGCCAAAGGTTTGCTTGTTGTTCAACGTGATTGAGGGAGTTACCGGCGAAGAATACATTGGTGTCAGCAGCACATAGAACTACGTCAGGTGTTAACGGTATGTTCGGAAGACCGTTTATGTAAATCAAGAAAAGCGTAGGCCCTAAGATTGATCCTTGTGGAACGGCGCAACGATAAACAGGGTTAACAATAGTGTTACAATTCAGATATGCCAGCACTGAAATGTGTTGCTATGCCACTTCTTAAATCGAGCACGATGTGTGCAGGATGTTGCTTATCAGAATTGAACTTCTATTATAAGGAATACGCCATAAATGGAACTGCTTATTTATTTGAGAGGTCACGGAATGGATGGTTGGCTGTTGCGAACCCACCGGCAAAAATTTGGTAGCCCTAATAAGGGCTCTTCTTTCGTTAATAAGAAGCCGCTATGCTTCGTCGAGTGGCTGAATGCCAGACAGCTCGCAGTCGGAGTCGCTTTCTTCAGTGTCATCTTCAGTAATGTGCTCACTCCCAGACGTGTCAAGTCTGAACTTTGCCTCCAAGTCCATCACGGGCTAAATGCCCTTCCTCCAGTCTTCCGCCGTTACCTGCTTTATTTTCTCCCTCAAGATGGCGTCGGCCGTGGAAGTTTCTGTAGCGATGCCATTTTTGACCTTGGCCCACACAAGCTCAATGGAATTACATTCGCAGTGGTACGGCGGGAGCCTGAGTACAGTGCAACCGGCCCTTACATCTGTGTTGTCTACGACGTAGCTCAGAAAGCGTGACTTTACAGATTCCACCAGCTCAAGCAGCTGCTGCTTTATCAACCTTTCATTTTATTTTTTTTGAGCGAGACTATTTCTTTAGTCGCGGAGGCTGCTGCGCTTCGGTCTTCTAAAGTTTTACCCGACTATAGGCAGCTTCAAGTCATTTGCCAGTACGTTCAAGTTTTCGTGAATTTACGTTCATTTGTTGAGGAAGCCAGAGTTAGTCGTCGTCTGCTGTATTGGTCTAGGCCGTTCATATCTTGCTTATCAATTTCTTGCTCTTGCGTGAGTTCTTAAGCTTTCTCAATCGCGTCTTTAAAAAGTCTATGTCTTGTTTCTTCATTTCAGCCTCATCGTACTTGTCCGACATTGCTTGTACAGACTTTTCAACGGCATCAACGGTGGCAGTAATGCCTTCGAGTGCTTTCTCTTTGACAGTGAGCAGTACGTTGAGCTTTCCATGCATTTCAACAAGTTCTTTTGCAAGGTCTACTTCACGATCCACCATATCTCTGGCCACCTTAACGCTTTCTTTTTAAAAATTGTTTGAGAAAATGGTGGATCACCCTTGAGGCGAGCGATATGCTTGAGTCTGTCCATTTTAGGGAAGGGCGCCCAGAGCCGAATCGAGGCTGCATTCGGGATCTCTGTTCTTGAACGCGGGAGCCAACGAGGCTGCTCAAGCAACACAGGTAGCGACAGGTCGGTCCAAGAAACGCAGTAGAGCACGGGCTGGTTGGTTCATAATGTCGAATATTAAACAGCGCTAAAAGACGGGACGAAGAAAGGACACAAACCACGGCGCTGCAGACTAACAACTAAATGTGTTTTGTTCTTCCCGTCCGCATATATATACTCCACCGCAATCTCAAGGAAACGGGAGAGCAGAAAAAAAAAGAAAAAAAGATCAGCCTGCGCAGATGCCATTTACTATTGGAGGTCCAAGAATGTTAGTAACCGCTGCAGTTACTAGCTATTTGCTTGCACTTACTACCTTTCTTACTAACTTTTTTTTGAGAATGTAGGGCGAAGAATGCGCTTTTGGGAGATTTCTGTTTATGTGCGCGTAAAGCGCATGAAAATCGGCTGTGGAGACACTGCGCCGAATTGTCATGACACGCGGCGCGACTGCAGGCACATCGGTGGAACCGCACGCAGACTCTCATATAAAGGCCATTCCAGTTCGGTGTGCTTTTGTGCAGGGGTCATCGACCTATCCTGCATACTCGTAAGAAAGTCCCGAGGAAGGCACGTCGGCCGAGGGAACGTGTTCCCCTGCGAGTCCGCATTGAAGGGCTCACGTTCACAGTGCTCCTTCTGTAGGTATACTTGCCACGCGCTATACCGTGGCGCGCAGGAGGAGCAAGTTCCCGTTGCGGACATCGTTGCACGTCCGTGTTGTAGCGGTTCGCGCGACGTAGCTGCTGCCGAGGGCATTGCAAGCCTAGTTTGCTCCGAGTTCTGGGGCGGCGTCTACAATAAGTTTCGGGAATCGCCGAGTGGCCGGAACGTCGTTTGTGCAGCCCCCCGAACTTATTCGATTCACTAATAAATGCTTCGTAGGCATCCGAGCGGCTTCCTCGGGTGCGCTCGAGATGCTATCCCTTTGGGTTCGCCATCGACGGACTCCTGTGAGGCGTCGGCAGATGGTCCGCGTAAAGGCCAGAGTGCATTTATATTTTCCAGGGAGTTGGTTGGCCTCCAGGCGAATATAGCCGAGCTGCCTCGCACGGCAGCGCTCTTTTGACGAGCAGAAACGGGACGCGACACTCGTTGTCGGAAATGCAACGTCATCTTGCATAGCCGCTTTTCCCGTCTCACTGGGCGGACCGAGGCAGTCACACCATACGTGCACCTTACTTACCGGGCACTGACACGACCTCTCATCAGCCTTACAACAGCTTCGTTCTCACAACTCTGGGAGAGAATGCTCGAGAATTACCGGTGGCCGTATACATAGTATACCTGCTATAGCGTATATACTCAAGAGCTCCCCCTGTAACGTATTTACCAATCGAATGGACTGCATTGAACTTGTGAATAAGATAGGACTATATATATATATATATATATTTAGTGTTTCTCTGCATGGCCGCAGTCTCGACGGAAGTTTATATATTGCCCCGCGTATTATTTTGATGTATTCTCATTTCTCTCGCAAAGGCTGTTTGCAAGCTCGGCGCAGACCGCGCCGCAATGTTTCAGAAGCTTCGCGATTTTTTAATATCATTCCGTTGAGAATGCGCGCAAGTCCGCCGCGGTCGAGCAGTGGCTATGGTACTCGGCTGCTGACCCGAAGGTCGCGGGTTCGATCCCGGCCGCGTCGGTCGCATTTCGATGGAGGCGAAATGGTAGAGGCCCCTGTACTGCGCGATCTCAGTGCCCGTTAAATAACACCAGATGGTCGAAATTTCCGGAGCCCTCCACGTCCCTTATAATCATATCGTGGTTTTAGGACCCAGATATTAAAAAAAAAGAATAAATTAGAGAATGCGCGCAGGACGCGGATAATCTAGTTCATGGTTTCCGAAAGTGGGTTCCGTGGAACCTCCTCGGGTTTCCGCGAGCCTCTGATAAATTTTTCCTGCACTCGCCAAGTCACTTCAATGGCGAACCCGAGGTGCGATTGATCGAAGGAACCTCCATTACTCACGTCAATAAGCACATGTCAGTGCGTTACAGAAACGTGCGAGCTGCGCAATAAATGGTGCCAGCAGCTTGTAGCCAGGCAGACTCCCGTAACAGTCCGCGTAGCTGAGCTTATATTATCCCTGTGCGCGCATTTCTCCAATTTGAACATGCTGCACCCGTTTCCAACAACATATGCTTGTGAGCAGGCACTGTCGACACTAGCTTATCTGAAAAGTAAGCGCAGACATGCGGCTGGCCCCGAGTGTTACTGAGCCTCGCGTCGATTTGTTGGTGAAAGGAGAGTGAGTTCAGTCGCATGTCAGTAAACGATTTTTTGTATGCCCTTTGGTTTTGAATTTACTGCACCTGAATGTAGCGTGAACCGAATGAAAAATTCGTGCGCGAAAGCGACGGGGCGGTTTTTTGGCACTTAATGTAGCTTAGCAGGGTGGACCAACATGCTTGAGAACCCCTGGTCTAGTTGATTCCAGAGCGGCCGCCAGCGATAACGCTGTAATCTTCGATGGCATAAAAGCCGAGGCACTTTACCGCTTCTCAGTTTATCGACGGCCGACGCTCTGTTGGCCGCTACCAGTGCACAGCGTGCATTGCTTGCTGTGCTTTGACCAGAGTCCTTCGGTACTTGTCATGAAGCTGCCGCGACAGTTTGATATAGAGACCGACGATTTTCCGCATGGGCGCTGCCATGTTTGATCACGTGACCGTAACTGGCCTTCCCCCAGCCAGTTGCACCAGCCGAAGCATTGGGCCAGCGAAGCGGCCGTGGCCGTAAGCGCCAGCAGCTGGGGTTAGAAGCCAACATGGCAGCACCCATGCAGACGTGACCGCCCACTTAGATCCGAACTCACGCTTGCTACTCGCCCGCTGTGTTCACAGCAATAAATAAATGGTGAAGTGAGCTCTCGCTCAGTGTCATCTCGCACTGGGGACAAAGTGTCAGGTGTGTTCTGCCTTTATTATCGAGATTAGCTGCGTTTATTTAGCCATGCCTGCTAAGCCTTGTCTCCGAGAATTTGAGAATGAATCTTGAAAACGCTGCAAAATGCCGACGAATACATTGCTCTGAAAGCGTCAGGACGTAAATATAAAGCAAATAAATGCGTAGGTTACGCACTTACGGGCCACACAGCGCAGGACGACGACGTGATAAATTCGAGGCGGAAGGGAACTGCATCCACAGGTGTCGCCATGTTGACTTTTCCGGCGCTGCCGTCTGCTCGCTTTTACTCGCGTGCGCGCAGACACTACGGGGACGCCGAGCAGACGACGCGGATGGAGACATATTGAGCAGCGCTGCTAAAGGCCAAGGCATTGATACGGCCGTGGTAGGAGACGGCCACGGTGCAGTGGTGGTGCCATCTAGTTTTGTATAAACAAACCAGCTGCGGAAAATCGTCTATAGGCCCCGTGTGTGGGCATTGGAGCGGCACCGATGCTGCAGTTCCACGGCATGCGCCGGAACTGCAAAACGTGATAAAATGTACGCGTGAAGGTTTATTGTACATTCAGCTGTGGTATTACCTTCAAGAAAATTCGGAGAACCTCCGATACAGTGCCATTTAGCGTCGAATGAGGCCTTGGAGCGTGACATTTGATGGCAACAGACGCATGCTGCTACCGCTGTGCGATGCACTGGCGCTATAAAAGCATGTTTCTTTCGTTTCCCTAAAGCAGCGGTCTCAAACTCATCTCAGGCAGCGGGCCGCAGTCACAGAATGTAATCCCGCAAGGGCCGGGTCAGGGGAGAATGGGGGGGGTTAGTTCATACACATTGTCAGCAAACGTCACCATTGAAAAGAAACCCGTTCCCATATTTCATATCCGGGTCATTTCTGAAGAAGTTTCGGGGCCAGGACTTGATCCACCAACATGTCAATACCCATCTCGAAAATCAGTCAAATGTGGTCGCCGATTCTGAAATACCGTTTTTGTTTCACGTTGACGCTTCAACAATGGTAGCCGCATGGGGTGCCTCACAAAAACAATGCTTTTAGACCAGTCGTGCTTGTGTAGCTCACGCACATGCTTATTGTGAAAGGGGAAAAAAATGTATGGGAAAACATATACACGGTCCGCAGGCCGCAATCGAGAGGTTCGCGGGCCGCGTGTTTGAGACCCCTGCCCTAAAGCATCTAGTGTGGATGATCCCGAATCCTTCATGGACCCAGCATTGCGGATCTAATGTGTCGCGGAAGTGCAGTGGTTGCCACTTTTGACCGCGCACATCAAATCTTTCGGGCTATACACGTGGTGTTTGTATACGGAGATTTCTTTAAATAGCCTCGTATTTATCGAACCAACTGTCAGTTTGAGTTAATCATTGCTTTTAATTAAGCACTTGACGTCTTTTCCCTGGTTCTCGTGTTTTATTTTGCGTTGGTTTATCACAATGTCGCCGTGCCACGTCGCTCGTGCGATACTGTGCAGTTTTGACAGTCCTTCTGTGCTGTACTTTAAGGCGAAAGCCTTGGATACATCACCAAACGCGAAAATTGGCCGTCGGCGGCGGCGTCAGGTGCGCGGGTGATGCAAAAGATCATCACGTGATGACGTCAGTCACAACGTCAAAGGTCGTCAAAATTAGTGACGTCGCTATGACGTCACATAACGTCGCACGATGAGGCCGTCGCATAACATCGTCGTTTTGCATTGCCTCCGTGATCCTTGGGCCGATCACGGAGGCAGTGCGAAAACGTGCGAGGAGGCTTGCAATGCGCCCGATCCTGGACGCAGTGCCGACAGGTTTCTTTCGGAACACATCGACTGGAGAAATTTTTCCTTGTTTCCGGCCTGCACTTAAGTCTTCATCAGGTGTCATCATCCGCAATGAGCGTGTCAGAACCAGGCTTGTTTTGCACGTGGTTTAGGAATGGATTATTGCCCGACCAAATTCAAACCCTATGAGACCAATACTCGCAACCAAATGTTTGTATTGTGAGGTGTCAGCCATCCCGCACTGCCATTCTCCCGTGTCCCAGGACAGATGGCAGCACCCGCAGCTGCTTCGGCTAGCATTGCCTCCTGGACTCGCTAGAGGACGCTAGTCAGATGCTAGCAGAGACTGCCAAGGACTGCACGCGCCGCCCGTGTTGCGAGTTCGATGTGAAATTTCTTTGTGCTTGTGTGAGCGTCGCCCTGTTTCGCCGCAGTATTTGCAGTTATTGTCAGTATTAAACATGTAATTACCGAGAGACAGTGCCCGTGTGCCTTAGTCCTTCG
Source organism: Rhipicephalus appendiculatus (assembly GCA_030522465.1). NCBI lineage: Eukaryota > Metazoa > Arthropoda > Arachnida > Ixodida > Ixodidae > Rhipicephalus > Rhipicephalus appendiculatus. Next base: position 146,900 of record JALIZH010031598.1, read on the forward strand.
CCTACGAGCCTCACATCTGGCGCAGTCGACGACGAGCCTCTGCAACCGCCCATCTGCATCTTGGCGTCTCGTCAAGCGCGCCTTCGCCTGAAGATGTTCGATTAACCGAAGCCTCCAAAGCCATTCACGAGTAAGCGGAACCGTCGAAGCCATTTCACAGCATCATGAATTGCCTGCTCAGCCTTTGCACCGTTCAGCGCGTTCGTAAAAGCCAAGCCTAGAACGCCGTTCGAACCTCTTCAACGAAGCTTAGCCTACACAGCCTGCAACGCCGTTCGAACTTTTACGAAACCAAGCCTACGCCGGCGTTCGAATCTTGCTAGCCGTCGCCACAACCATATTTCACCATGCCTGGAATTTACTGGCACGAATTGGACACGGCGACAATGTCCCGCCTGAGCGTCGAGCTTCTCCGAGAAGAACTCGAAAGGCGCAACATGGAAACGGCCGGCACGAAAGATGATCTTGTTCAGCGTCTGCACAACGATATCCAAGCAAGCCGCGAAGCGACTCCGACGCCGGACCAAACGCCGTCGGCCGCTAACTTTTCATTGGATCCCGCTACTATTCAAGCCCTCGCGGCGTTGATGCAGCAATTGCCCCGGCCTTCGACAATTGTAACGACATTGCCCGACCTTTCGGCGTCGATTCCGCACTTCGACGAATCTCCAAAACAAAACGCCAACGCATAGCTTGACGAAGTGCGTCGAGTGCAACAGCTCGCCTCATGGGATGACGCCACTACTCGCCTCATCGCGTCCAGCAAATTAAAAGGTACAGCTCGGAATTGGCATTTGACGTTTGGCCACCAGTATGTGACATGGCAAGAGTGGAGCAACGCGCTCAAGAACACATTCTCATCGGAGCTCTCCCTCATCGAGTGGCAGGAGCGCGTCCTCAAGATTAGACAACACGCCGATGAGAATCTTCGCCAATACGCCTTCGCCAAACTGCGACTGGTGGAACAGTGCCCTGTCAAGCTGTCCGACGGACAGAAAATCGACTACCTGCTTCAAGGCCTACGTGAGCAGCACGTTATCGCCGCCATGGCTGCTAGCCAGCCCTCTACAGTCAGCGATTTTATGGCGACGTGCGTCAATCTGGACAAATGCGCTCAGCACGCCCAAACACAGCCCTATTCAAGACCGTTGCCTGCCGAGCCCCAGCGTGAGTCGCAGAATCCTTACCCGTCAAGGTCTCCAGCACCCAACATTCCAGACCCGCCACCTCGGAACGCCAGGCCACAGCCCACCACTCCAACGCCTTCACGCCCGCGAGAGCGCATAGCCGACATGCCCGTGCATGAGCAGGAAGCCAAGTACGCTGCCATTTCTGCTCAGTACGGTGCACCGGCATACCGTAGTGGCCAGGACCTCAGCACAGCAACGTGCTTCAACTGCCGACAATTAGGTCACCTGGCTGCCAGGTGCCCTGCACCCCGAGATACACGTCAGCGACTCCCTGACAGCACCCATCCCCATACCACGGCCATGTCTTGCCTAGAGGGATCACTCATGCAGTGCGCCGTCATAAAAGCTCATGTAGCAGGTGTTGGAACTGTCGACGCCTTCCCAGACAGCGGCTCTAAGATCACTATATTGACTGAAGACCTTGTTCCGTCATCTGCCTTGTCACCTTGGACAAAGCCACCTATCTCTGTCGTGGGGGGGAGGTACAGTGATGCCCGTAGGTACCATGTCGACTTGCATTTCACTTGGCTCAATATCTGCAGTTGTAGATGTGACAGTGCTTCCTCGTAACCCCCTACCTCTGATCCTCGGAGAAGATTGGTTTGAAGCTGCACAGGCAGAACTCATCGTAAAGCCACCAAAGCCCACGGAAATTCACCACCCAAGCACAAACACAGCTCTCTTCTGTCGTCAAAAAGTCTTCCGAAGAATGGCCAATGCCGTGTTTCTCCACAGCCAGCCCTTGTTGGCTTCGACTCCCTTTACCACTGGAGGCCTACAGCTCGAACCCCTTCCCGATAACAACCAACCGCCATGGCTATCACTGGCATGCCATGAAGTGCTACATGAGAGCAACAGTGTCAAAGACAAGACAGCGGAGCCACACCACTGTTCACGTAGCTCGACAACAGCCGAGACAAGTTCCTTACTGCGTCGAGCCCCACACAGTAAACAACTCGCCAAAGAAGAGGCCCAGCCAGCAAAGCCGGTCAACTCGCCAACTCCTAAAGGAAACATCAACACCGCGGTACATACGCCCGCTTCGAATCCGAAGCCTAAGCCCAGTACATTGGCACAGCACAGCGAGAACTCGGATTCGGACTCCAGTTCCTCCGAAAACGAAGCCCCGAACGGAAAGACAACACCAGCTGCTACAGCTAAACAGAAAGCTGTTCAATCGAAAGCCCCTGGCAAGCGAGCGAAGCCCGAGACCAACTTGTTCGATAACTCAGACTCCAGAGCCGTGGCACCCCCCGAGTAAGAAGCCCGCAGTCCCTACACCTGTGCTCAAGGCGGCTGCCAAAAACTCCCAGCAATCTAAGAAGCCACAGGACAGCTCTTCTGACCCTTCCTGTGACAACAATGTGTCAAAGCCGCTCCCTGCCAAGAAGAGAGCAACCGCAAGGACGACACCAAACGCCCACAATGGTGCGTCGTCAGACAAGAAGGCTGCTGCCAAGCGGGACGAGTTTTCGAGTTCCGACAGTTCAGACGAGGATGAGCCACAGAAGACGACGTCGGTGACGCCAAGAAGCGCCGCCGTTCCGCCTACTACCATACTGAAAGCGACGCCGGCCAAACCCCAGAAGGACGATAGCGACTCATCTACAGAAAGTGAAGACGACCAGCCTCTCAAGAAAATCGCCAAGCCCGAGGCCGCTAGCACCAAGAAGACTTTGAAGATTGTGAACCGAAAGCCTCCCGTCACCTTCGTGATTCGTCAAGGTACCGCTCACCCTACCAGCACGTATTCCAGACACGTACATGCAAGCCCAATCAAGCCATTTCGTCATGTTCCTAGCTATGCCAACGTCTCCAAGACTTTTCCGTGTGCTGAACATTACGACCACGGGACTTGGTCGCCAAGGAGGGGGTGGGATGTGAGGTGTCAGCCATCCCGCACTGCCATTCTCCCGTGTCCCAGGACAGATGGCAGCACCCGCAGCTGCTTCGGCTAGCATTGCCTCCTGGACTCGCTAGAGGACGCTAGTCAGATGCTAGCAGAGACTGCCAAGGACTGCACGCGCCGCCCGTGTTGCGAGTTCGATGTGACATTTCTTTGTGCTTGTGTGAGCGTCGCCCTGTTTCGCCGCAGTATTTGCAGTTATTGTCAGTATTAAACATGTAATTACCAAGAGACAGTGCCCGTGTGCCTTAGTCCTTCGCCTACGAGCCTCACAGTATTTAGTTCAGATGTTTGCTCTAATACACATGCACGGCACATACCTTGTGTGTATATTACGTTTTTGCTGTGTAGGCGGGTGAGCTCTGGAATTTGTTGCTCTAGACAAATACACCGATAGGCCGTCGAGAATCCTCGGCACAGCGTCCGGCGAATATTTCGGAACATCGCGCTGCGATATCACAGCAACACCTCCGACTGGTCCACCCGAACACTGTCACTGTCATCGAAGTGCTTTTTGCAGAGACGCACGAGTCCAATGTGAAACTACCCCTTTCTTGCCGAGGCATGCTGCTTCCACTGTTTCCGTCGTTCGCTGTCTCTAGGCAGCCAGAAGAAGATGATGATGATGATGACCGCTATGTATGGCTCACACCCACTCTGGGGGGCTTGGCCAAGAAACGAATAATTTATTGATAAAAGTGATAACATATGAATTGTATGACTAAAGAGTTATAGAATAGTTACAATAAATTAACGATGCTGATTTAGAGATTTGATATCAAAATCGCCCCGCTTCAATTGAAAATTTCTCTACAGCGGAACAGAACATGGACACTTCTTCGTCATTTCCCTTGATCGGCAGCCAGGTACACAGCAGGTGCGCGGCATCCTTTCCGACTTTCAGGCACAGGTACAACGCAGCTGAAAACTTCGCGTTCACTCGCTGCGATATTTTGCACTGACACGCAGCCGCCTTCGCTGCCCGATGCCAACAGACTGGACGCAGCGCCGCTCAGCGGCCTCCGCGTGCAGAGTACAAAGCTCCCACATAGAAGTTAAGGCGAAGCTTCATGACCAGTAAAAGTATTGAAGGATCTGGTTTGACCTTCCGTTTCCCGGCCACAAGTTCGGCCAAATAAAGTCTCATCTTGGACACGCCGACTGCTGCTTTCGTCAACGGCACGACCCCGTGGCAATATTTTGGAGTTTATTGAAGTTGTGACCTGACACGTTAAAGGGGTACTGACACAAAATTTCGCGGCCGAGACAGCCTGCGGGTTCGATTCCCGTGAACATGTGTACATCATCTGCAAAATATCAACAGCGAATATAGTTTAGAAGGTATTTTAAATTAATTTTGAAGTTTGCGTGAGCGATCGACTCCCTCGCGGTAGCTCCCTCGCGGTAACACCATCAGAGGTGACCCTCGGTGACCTCCCTACTTCCCTCACGTGACCACGCTGCAACAAGTTATGATGACGTCATAGCGGCCATTTTCTTTTGCCGCGTTTGTTCCAGCAGTCTATACTTCTCGGCGGCTGGTCGCGAGTCCGTGGCCGCGGCGCACGCGTTGAAAGTTTTGTGTTTGGCGACACTGCTGTCCCGTTTCCTATTCGAAAGGACTTCTTGATGCAGACCGTGCGGAAGTGCGTCACAGTTCTGTGTGCTGACGTGATCGAGAGCTGCGCACGCTAGGTGGTGATAGTTGCACCCGGCGGCTTGTCGTTTTTCGAGCTCTCTGAAACCGAAACTGAAACTGGTCGGTAATGAGGAGCCTGTAATTAAATATCTGTCGCGCGCTGCAGCAAACGAGGTGCCGTGTTATCACTAACAGGCCCCTAGCAACACATTGCAGCAAAAAAACGCGAGACCAAAGTTTTTGTGTCAGTACCCCTTTAAAATGCTGCGGCACTGCTTGCGGTGAATCGGAAGGGCTTTTGTAGGGGCCACTCGAAACGCAATGGATAGCGCTGCAAAGTTCACATCTGTACCAGCGCGATGCCCTTTTGATCTGACATTGCGTTGTGGTCCTATTTCGCCAATGCGTTGCTTCTCTCACATGGAACATTCTGGCATGCAAATAACGTGTGCCTGCGCTCCTTACGAAGGCGGTTGCCTCTTTGAAAAATCAATTTTTCGCTACATGGGCTGCCGTGACGGCATTGATGCCAACCCTAGGAATTTATCCCTAGATCTAGGGATTTTCTGTATCTTTCAGGGATTTGGCGTCTGTTTGTTGAATCTAGGGATCTTTGTAAGGCCGTGGAAATGTTACATTACGCGGCTTGATTACAGGTGCTACTGAGTGATCACGCTTCTTCAACTAGAAAGGCTATAAGAAACCATAATCTTGGCTATTTCCTGTTTTCTTTTCATACAAAAGAGCTTTGGTGTTCTGCTGGGCTAATTTAAGGCGATAGCAGTTCTGTAACCGGAGATTTTTATATGCTGAATACAATACTGGGGGGAATTGAAACTTTGTCGTCCTAAGTGTTAAACATGCACGCGCATATCATCATGAGCGCCCTGAGTGATGGCTGCTCTGGGAAACAAAGAGACATCTTTTCTGGTAGTTCACATAAACAAAAGTGCCAAGTTCGCGCTCACTGCGTGACTTCGCCGTGAAAATGCTCCATGTTAAAAAATTCGGCAGATTCCACGTACCTTGGGAATCGATGTTATGCGAAGCATGCGGAGGGAAGGTGACTGTGTTGTAATGTTTTATTGAGCGAAACGTTACGAAATTACGCTAAAGATATGTACAAATGTTGTACGCACAGACATATGTTCCACAGTCGCATATGTTTTGCATAACAAGTTGTTTACAGTTGCGTAACGATGCCAACAGCAACATGGGCAATAGCAACACCAGAAGCGGTAAACTGATATGTAGCGCTTGCGCTCGCGAGGATGGTAGCCCTGCACACTGAAACATATATCAACTTCAGTGGATGGCGCTTTACTATAATTGATGTTAACCTGGCGTGACGGCTGTATCATCGGAGTACATATGTAATGTTTATAAAATTGGATAGCCAGCACTGCAACGACAATTGACGTTTCACGAACATTAGGGTCTATTCGCAAAGCAGTTCTGAGACCTGGCGTGGCTCTGTGGTAGAATGCTTGGGTTCGATTCCTGTTGGGACCCTGACATTTATTATTTGCATTCGTCCGGTCAACGCTGCTGATGACGTCAGCTTTTTAACGCTCTGGCGTTAAAAGTACCAATGTTTGTCTCACCGTTCCTGCAGTCTAAACTGTCAATCACCTGTGGAACATACCCGCATACCTGTGGCACATACCCGCCCCGGGGTATGTGCCACAGGGTTTGCCCGAAAGAGTTTGACGACGTACGCGACGGGATTGTCATTATTCATGTCACGACCAGCGAGTCATATTCGTCAAACCATCTTATTCTCGCATACTAATTTTGGTCTACCCCAAGTTAAAGGGGTAATCACGAGATCACCCATACGTAGGCGGCTAGATAGATAGATAGATAGATAGATAGATAGATAGATAGATAGATAGATAGATAGATAGATAGATAGATAGATAGATAGATAGATAGATAGAAACGCTAAAAGTGCCTTCAGTACGCAAAGAAATGCTTCGCATTTAATAACTACTCAACCAGGAGGATCAGAGAGAAAGAGCGAGAGTAGGACTGAAAATTGGGCGACCTCGTACGGATTCACTGTTATAAATACTGCGTGATGAAAAGAGACGAGAAGACTGTTCGGGTGTTTTCAGTCCGTCGTGCCGTCTTCATAACAGCGAAAAAAGTGACGAAAATATTTGGCCAAGCGGGAAGCTGACCAGAAGTACAGAGGGAAGGCGTACTTATCAGCCAGTAAAAATGGCCCATATGTATATATGTAGTGTAAATCATGGAACACTGATTACAAATGTGGAAAACTAGAGATTGACCACCACCTCACAAGCTGCAACTACAAGGCGCTACAGACTTGCAGTCGTAGTGCACAAAGTGGACTATACAAACAAACATAGGCGTGCGCACGGGGGGGGGGGGGAGGCAGAGGGGGGCGCCCCCCCCCCCCCCCCCTTAGTCACTCAGGAGGGGGGGGTGCGCAAAGTCAGCCCCATACATTGACCTAATAGGGTGGGAGGGGGGCGCTGCGTCGAACCTTCGCCCCCCCCCCCCCCCTGAAGGGGGGACCCTGCGCACGCCTATGCAGACAAATCTGTCTCTGTAGCAACTGGCGCCGCCTTGAAGCATGCAACTCCACAGATCATGTAGAAAAAAGATGTCAAGTAGGTGTTAGTATGATGCTGCTTACTTTTAACAAGATACAGAAGAATCGGGCCACAGGGCGCGCTATGTTTATACTTTGTGAAAGGTGAATTAGCTTGAATAATGACATTAAAATGACAATCTAGGGAGTTTTCTTGTAATCTAGGGAATTTTCGACGGTCAGTCTAGGGATAAAGCGCTGTCTTAGGTTGGCATCACTGCGGTGTCTGTTCGATGATTTCTCGTCGGAAAGTAGTAGTAATGTGGACTACCATGGCACTCGCTACCATGTTAGTACGCTTACTAACACCAGTAAACTACGGTCACCCAGCGATAAGTTCACACTTAATTTGGTTTATGTGTCCCTTTAAAATATTCATACCGATTACAAAAGCATAAGCTAAAAAAAATTAACACAGTATGGTGTTGTCTTGTCACACTAATAACCGCCACTTCATGCGATCAGCCTATTAAATACGCACCACAATGATATCTTCATATAATGACGTAAACATGATGGAAGACGCGCACAGATTTTTAAGGCTCCTACGTGACATATCCATGAACATAGGCATGTAAACGGTTTTCGGCCGAAATTCTTCCTCTTTACTGCTAACAGATATCTGTGCCAAGACTACGCACAAAACGGTTATTCAAACTTTTTCCACAAAAGCAACGCAAAAGCGGACGTTTCATGACAACTGAAATGCCCCGTATGCGAGTAGTCTGCGCGTATACGAGTAGTGACGTCACTTGAAAGTGTTTGTTACTGGACTGGCTGTGGTGAAGCGCGTGCTACTCACTTGCTGCTGGTAACTTGCATCAAGCTCCACTACATCGAAGCGATCATTTTATTGCCTGTTTGTTTCGGAGTTTTCTGTGCAAAAACGCATTAAGTTTCATGAGATCAGCGAAACGTGTGAGCACTGAGCAGAGTACAATGACGGTATAATAATTTCGAAGAAGACTTTGCCAGAGTATTGTTTTTTATCAGAACCCTCATTCGAACTGTAAGAAGCATGAACTTGTCTCCGACCTGCATGCACGCGAAAATATTTGCTGGGCATCCACCGTACTGCTTTTTTTTCTTATCTTGAAAAAGAGAAGTTACAAACTATCAAACTGTAGGAAGCAGAATTTTTATTAACGCGAAACTTAACTGAAAAGTCAATGATATCGTGGTTTTGGGACTTACAAAAACGCGGCTAGCTTTGCATGGCGTTGCTGATGCCCGGCTAGAGGCACAGCTGAGATGTATTTTCTGTTAGATGGTCTTGCCATGTTTTGCTAGGTTATGCTATATCAAGTTTTGCCAAGTTCGTCGAGTCATATCAAGATTTAACGTTCGTATTGCGATGTGATTTGATAACTAAATTCCCGCTTGCTTCGCCTGTATTCCCGATGCTTCTTTCGAGATGCTCATCCCGGTATTGGCCCGCTCTCCGTCGACAATTGTTTTCCGACATAGTTTGGGGACGCCATTCTGTTTGCTCAGATTTCTCCTGGTCGGGAGTGCGTACATTTCGGGCTCTGCCAATGCATGCGACTCCAAGCTTAAATCCGCGATGCTGAGCACCAGCCTTTGTACAAGCGGTGACGTCGCCATCATTCGGTGTATACTGGGCGCGCACACCCCGGTTGCACAGTGACACGAGTAGCTATATCGGCAGAGAAAGTCACGTGGTGCGCAGTGACGTCAAGGCTGAAAGCGAGTGTTGCATCGCTAAGCGCGGCTCGGCGGCGGTGGTATACGTGACATCACACCAGCGGCGCCCGGTTGCCGTGACGACGCGCAGTGATGTCATCGCTAGGTGAGGGGGTTTTGGAATTGAGCAGACACATTACGCCCGGATTAAACATCCCTGCTGTTAATACCCAACAAATTATTATTAAATCCCATCACATAAGTGCGAAGTAACGCAGCCTGCCACCACTGGAGAGGGCCTCTCGCTCAAGTCCAGTTGTTACCCGGCCACCGCCGAACACCGTTTAACTCCGTAAACGTAAAGCTCCATCAGGGAGTTCGGAGATATAGTTGTGGCATACGGCGCTTTTACGAGCTTTGGACAGAAGCCCCAAAGGGTCCATTAGGCGCTGCGGTGCGTGCGTCCGCATGCTAGAGTACGTGTCTAATCGCGCTGACAACGTTTTCAGTGGTACGTACGATTATAAAAACTACAATCTAATGAAGTCGAAATTTAAAAAAAAAAGTCACAGTTTCGCCGCTAGTGCGAAGCAATGAATGCTATAGCAAGAAATTGCAATGTCACACGAAGAACGACAAGCAGCTCGATAGTTGCAGCGCACAGCTGAAGCACAAAGACGAACGCTCGACAAGAACGCGCAGGCATACACAGGACAAGCGTAAACTAACAACTGTCACAGTTGTTACGCCTTAGTGTTTGAGCAACGCGCTGCAAGTGTCGACAATGCAATGCGGCGCTCTTAGATATTCCTTTTTCTTTTAAACTGCGGCGCTTGGAATGACCCCTCTGCGTCTCCTGCCATGTGGTGGCGTCTGACGCAAGGTGTGCCTGGTGTTCTTTTTTTCGTTCTGCATCATGAGTCAGTACAGAAAGGGGCCATTTTTCGTGCGCGTCTCGAGGGCAGTTTTCAAATTCAAAGAAAATGTAGGAGCGCTCCGTGATAGAAAACACGCTCAAGCTCCTCCGAGAACTGCGTACCGCCAGCGGTAAATGGTGTCTATAAATAGCTCGCCGTTAAAACGCCGACGCATGCGTGGCGCATGGTTGAATTGTCTAACGCAGCCCGCTGCGGAGTGAGGGGTTGCTTGTTCGAATCCCCGGTTGGGTTCGTCGGAATTTTAAATGCGAAGCATTTCTTAGCGAACTTCGGCGACATTGAGCGTATCTATCTATCTATCTATCTATCTATCTATCTATCTATCTATCTATCTATCTATCTATCTATCTATCTATCTATCTATCTATCTATCTATCTATCTATCTATTTGTTCTCTCCTGGCCGTATCGTTAATGGGATTTATACCAAAATTGGTATGGCATAACATGACTGTATGACGAACATGGATAACTGGTCATATCATGAAAATCATGACTAACTTGTCATGAAAAGTATGACTTAGCCGCCATGGCCGTAGTTCTGAGGCTGTTTTCTTAACTTGATATATCCAAAAATCGGTACGATGAGACATATCTGTATAACCAACATAAATGACAGGTGGTAATATGAAACTCATGAACTGCGTGTCATGTACAACATGATTTACATGCCACGATCATGGTGCGCTGACGGCCGTTTCGCTGGCTTGATATACACCAAAATTGGTAATGCGTGACTTGACTGCATGACGAACATAAGTGACAAGTGGTCATGTGGAAATCATGACATGTCATGTGCAACATGGCTTGCATGCCATGCTCATGGCGCGCTCGCGGCCGTTTCGCTAGCTTGATATACACCAAATTCGGTATTGCGGGACGTGACTGTATGACGAACATAAATGACAATTGGTAATATGGAAATCATGATATGTCATGTGCAACATGACTTGCATGCCATGCTCATGGCGCGCTCGCGGCCGTTTCGCTAGCTTGATATACACCAAATTTGGTATTGCGGGATGTCACTGTATGACGAACATAAATGACAATTGGTAATATGGAAATCATGATATTTCATGTGCAAGATGACTTGCATGCCATGCTCATGGCACGCTCGCGGCCGTTTCGCTAGCTTGATATACACCAAATTTGGTATTGCGGGCGTGACTGTATGACGAACATAAATGACAGGTCCATGACATGTAAGTCATGACGTTTAATGATTTACATGACATGGAAATCATTTACATGACATGTAAATCATGGCATGCATATTATGTGCAGCATGGCTTCTCCTTGCTGGCTGCTTCGCATTATATCGATTCCCACTGTGCGTGGGATCTGCCGTTTTTTTTCTTCTGGTTTACTTTTCTTTGTGCCTTTTTATATATTTTCATAATCATAATCATGTTAAGGTAAGCTACGACAAGTACTTTGAAATCAAAACACAAGAAACATCAAGACACAGACACAGTATTGTCACGTGGTCGTGACGTTGACGAAGGCAGCAGTCGGTATGTCCAAGATGAACTTGTTTATTTGGTCGAACTTGTTGCCGGTAAACGGAAAGTCAGATTACAGCAATACACACTGGCACTGATAGTGGCGAACAGAGCGTGACAAGCGGTGAAGCACGTCGGCACTTATGCGTGTGTCATCGAATATTCCAGGGTTATCACTTGTTGTCGTGAAAGCTCTGGAATAAGTTCGAGTGTTCGCGTCTTGCGCGCAATCTTAACAGAACGATCTACAATAATCGCGAAGCTTCTCGAACAGTGAGGCGCGGTTTGCGCTGAGCATTGCTGACAGTCTTTGTGGACGAAAACCGAATACAGCAAAAGTGAAAAAAGTCACTGTTTCACCGCAAGGGTGAAGCAATGAATGCGATAGCAACAAATTGTAATGTTATACGAAGTGAGGCTGGCAGCTAACCCTTTTGGATCCGATCTCACGCAACTCTAGAAAACGCTGGTTTAAGAGAATACGGCCGCTCCAGGGACACTCTGCTCACCACATTCTGTTCGCGTTGAGAGCGCAGCACGTAGAAGGGTACACCGGCCCTCCGCTGTCGGCCGCCGAGAAGGGGAGATAACGCGCGCGCCCGCGATGACAGCGCTCGTAAAATCGAAGGTCGCTCGAGGGACCCCCCCCCCCCCCCTCGTGTCTTTTCACGCTGACGATCGACGGGCGGGGCCGGTTGAACAGTTGGGGGGGGATCTTATCGCATGCGCCTCGGAGCGAGGAAGATGGGCCGAGCCTCCGCTTCAGCCGCGTTCATCGCTCCCGCTCAACCGCTATTACCCGCTGGTGGAACGCACGATGCGCAGGGGGGCTCTTATCAATTTGGAATTCATACGCGACATGACGGCGGCGGCAACGGCGACGGCAAAAACCCGTCGAGACTGTCCATATAATTGCTATCGCAATAATAAGAAACGCGCGTGGCAGTATGTACAGTACGGTCCACTGTTAGAGGGAACACGCGAGTGCGTGGCCGGCCGTCCATAGAGCGCTAACTGCTGGCGAGATTTCGAAATGCGGCGCATGCGCATAGGTTCATCAAGGTGTTGCGTGCTCCGCGTCGTCTGCTACTTCTTTTTCCATGCACACGGCGTGCGCTAGCGAGTCATGACCTTTCGCGCGGTTCGTTTTCGCAATTTAAAACAACTGATACCAACTCGGCCTTTCCGCTCCTTTAAGAAGTCGATATTTCATGGTCGCAAAGGCGAGCTTAGAATGTTCGCTGCATCAGACTTCAATAGCATTATCTATTGTCAAAAGCAGCCCAGTTGCAGCGAGCAGTATGTGAAAAATATGACGGGCTTAACGGTCAGAGCTTGCGGAAAACTGCAGCAAAAAATGGAACCATACATTTCTTGTGCTTGCGGGAAATCTGACGAACAGCAGGGAGAGTGACAGCTAGATAAATTGCATCGCGAAAATACGGAAGCGCTTTCCAATGCTTTCATGCGCACAGGCGGAGAAGTAGCAGACGAAACTGGGTGCGCGCCGCCCTTACGATTCTATGCGCATGCGCCGCATTTACAAATCTCGCCGCCAAATAGCGCCGCGCGACCCGCCGGCCACGAGTTCGCGCGTTCACTCTAACAGTGGACCGTACTGTACACGCCGCCCCACAGAGTTCATAATGACTGTTTCAGGTACAGCTTTTTCCCTAGAGCGATTCAGCAGTGGAATTCATTACCAGATTCGGTTGTGAAAATTAAATCACTTACTGAGTTTTTAGAGGCAATAAACTGTGTAGTGTACTTTGATGCCATGCAATAATATTGTGATGCCATGTGTAATTTACGTGCCTTGTTATTAGACTATATTTATTATGTGTTTTGATTTGTGCTTTGGATATATGTGTTTCAGCAGTGATGCTTTCTTTCCCTGTTTCTTTCCCTATGTATGTATGATGCTTTCTTTCCCTATGTAGTTTAGAGATTTGTTATATGTATTTTGATATGTGCTGTGAAATGATGTGTGTTCCAGTTGCGAAGATTCTTTTTCTTATGTTTCTCTTTTGCACATTTCTGTTTAAATATGACTTTATCCCACTCCTGCAAAAGCCCGTCAAAAAGGGCTGACAGTATCAATAAATGAAAAATGAAATGAAATATACGTATGTATACATATCCGGGACGTGACGGCAACGGCTAAAATCCGCCGAAAGTGTCCATATAATTGCTGTCGCAATAAAACACGCACACTGCAAACTCGCACTGATTTCTTTTAAGTTGCGCTGCCTCACGTTGAGTCCACGAAGCCCTTCCTGCGTGCCGGAACAAGCACTGCCGGAACGACTTTCGACGAAGAAGGGAGGAAACCCGTGTCACTCACTTTTGCTAATGTTGAAGTGGAATAGAGAGCTCTGCAATAAGAATGGAACGAGGTGCACAAGACAGCGGTGCGTGCGCACACTTTTTCAATATGGTGGCATCACTGTTTTTTGCGGGGCATGATATGTGCAGTTTCTGGCTGATTTGTTTTAGATGTGAAGCATCTTATGGCGAAGCTTAATCCGGTGGTGGTGGTGGTGGTGGTGTGCCGCGTGCCCACCCTAACTGCGCTTGCGCAAACCCTTTAAAAAAATAAAAAAACATTCTCTCCCCCTCTTTCTCTCCTCTAGGCATCCCTCCCCGCGGCAACCACACCCTCACTGCGCATGCGCCTCCCCTCATCTCTCCTCTCGTACGCTCCCCCCCTCTCTCCTCTACGCATCCCTGCCCACGGCGTTCACACTCCCACTGCGCATGCGTGTCACCCCCTCTCTCTCCTCTCCTACGATCCCCCCCCTCTCTCGCCTCGCGACGCCGACGCAGGCAGCGTCTGCTAGTGAGTTTCTTTGTTGAAAAAAACCGACTGCTCGCGCTGCACAACCGTTCACTGGCCACCCCGTATATATGGCAATGGATCTTGATCTCCAAGGTGGTGCCGGTGGGAGATTCCTCCTGTGCGTTGTTGAACAATAAAAATTCACAGCGTGCGCGTTAACTAAAAGCGGAGTGCGGGTATCTGTATCCAGTCAGAGTCTTCTGTCTCTCATTGCCCATTAGCAGCGATTGGCATGTTCCAGTAGGAAACAGTAGGAAACTTGAGTAACTTGTGTGTGAGCTCGCCATCAATTGCTTTGACGGATAAAGAGATGACGTTCCTCGGATTAGGATCACGTGTACGATGAGTTGTGTTTTTCGCGCATGTGTGAAGGGCATGAATAAACAGTTGGAAGTTTAGCGCCTACCTTTCTCTTTATGTCTGTGCCGTGTTTCTTCTATTTGTGCCGCGCTAATACAAGCTAAGTCCAGTAGGAAACACTGCTCCATCACTGCCTGCTTTGCGCCTCCCCAGTTTTCTCTCCTGCGCAACGCTGCGATGAGCGCCAGCGTCAACGCTGCCGCCAGTGTAAGCGTTAGCGCCCGCTGCTTCACATCTACACATGGTTCCCTTTAGCGGGAGATGGTGTATTTTTTTTCCCTAAACGCACGTCATGAATGGTAATATTTGTGAAAATCATTATTGTGTTGACTGCGGCCGTTTTGTGCTTTTCCCCATAACTACATATTACTGGCATGGGCGTCGGCAGGAGTCTGTCTTGGGGGATGCAAACCCGTGATGCATCGCTGCTGGAGGAGGAGGGAGCGTTGGTGTAGCTTGCGCGGGGGGCAAGTGCTGGTGTGGCTTGAGGGGGGGGCAAATGCCCCCCTTTGCACCCCCCCTGCCGACGCCCATGATTACTGGGGACGAGAGAGTACACTCCATTCCGCCGAACTCCCTTCGCGAAACGGTCTGTTTAGCTTCCTTGGCGTAAGGGAGACCGACGGACCGCAACTCCCTTGGCGTAATGACGAGGGAGTTAAACGTAGTTCGCGGCTGCCCGTGTGACCGGGGGTGTAGCACACGTTTGTGATGTCTCAGTGAAACGTTGGTTTGGTTTCGAAGAGGGCGGGTGCAGTGATGTGATAGCTGCGCCAATTGCGCCAAACTGCGCCAAGAGGTGAAACCTGCTACATCCTGCTACATCTTGGCGAAATTCTCATTATTTGCGCCAAGCATGCGCCAAGACATCGTTTTTGCGTTATTTCGGTGAGAAGCATGACTGCAGGCACTCGAAATCCATAGGTTACCACTATGATTTCGAGGGGTCATCGCAGCATACAGGATTGTGCCATGTAGTTGAAGTTGTTGCTGGGCGCAAGGCTTCGAAACAATTTCTGCTCGCCCATATTGCGAAACTTTCTTCGTTAGATTTGAACTCGCCCGTACTGCGAAGCTTACTGCGTTAGTTTTCTATTACTACTAGGCCATACTGCGAGGTAACATTATTAAGTTCAATAAAATATTTTCTAACTGTTGTGAATACAGCCAGAGAAATGTAATAATGACCCAGTTGTTCTTGCACGGCAGTCTTACTTGACTGACTTTATTGATAACAGTAATTCAATACGTGTATGTAAAACCGGCCTTTATTTAGTTATTTTTTTTATTTTTAGTGCTATTTGTTATAGTTTACTTCTGAAATATTTCACGCAGGGTACCTAAGTTTTAAGACCATACACTGGGCAGACTTTACCAACAATACGACGGGCTATGTAGTGACTGTTACTTCGCCAAGAAGGCATGGTGTCCCGGTATTTCAGTATATCTCCCGGCTGGGCTTGTCGACCTCGGCAACTCTTCATGTCAACCAGCTTGTCAAATGTAAATACGTACTCCCCCATCAACGTAAATTTTGTCGAGCACACATTCAATAACTGGAAGAAACCACCACTTACTAAACACTGTTCCTTATTTAACCGCTCATTAGGCAGGACCCTAATGATTCTGTACATAAAGCATGACAGCAGACACTTCTCCACACAGTACAGGACTAGGTGGTACTAAAAGCACAAGTGTGGTCAGACATTTCTGGGAAAGTAAATAGAATGCATGAAAAATTATGACAGATTGTGCTTCCAGTTTTGTAACTAAAGCATCAGGGAAAGCCAGCGTCATTTAAAAACACCTTTGACATGTGGTGCAACAGCTCCGGCTTTGAGACAAATGTGTGCGTCCGAAAATGTGCGGCAAGTAACTTCTCTAAACGCTGGTTATGCTGCTACAAAGTGAGATTTTAGCTGCTCCAGAAGCTGCGCCAAAATGGCTTTAGTCAATCACATCACTGCGGGTGCAGAAGTGTAGTCACTTTTAAATTGTTTGTATCAGCTTTCGGAAATGCAGATGGCGTCCGTACCGTGCCCTCGAAGAGTTCTGTTTCCGCCATACACTATTGTGACCATTGTTATCACTCGGTCATTTTTTGTAAAGCCACTCGTGTGTTCGCCGCCATTCGCGCCTGACTGCTGCTTATCTTTCTCGTAGGGCGACGGCTCCGCAGAGCAGCATTCTTCTTCCAGCGTCAGCCCAGCACATGTAAGTTTGCTCGTCCTCGGTCGCTGACTTTGAATGACTTCGTTCTGCGTGACTCACGCGTGGCGTTCTTTTTCCGTCGTGGCTTGTTCGCGCTAAGTCTTCGGCGTCGATACCTTGCTTGTCTTCCGTCGTTATCGCATCGGGCGAGGACAGGTGCGCGCTCTATTCAAGGCTCAGGCGTGGCACTGTTGGACGACGCGCTGTGAAGTGAACACCGACTGCGAAGCTAGCGTTGCAGTTATGATTCACCGAGTGTCCAAGTAAATGGCGTCTCGCACGATGTCACGGAGCGCGTGCAATAGGGGTTATTCAAAATGTACAGCGCCATCTGTCGACGATCCGCCATGTAGCGTTGGGCACGACAACGAAACCAGTGCAGCATTTAAGTTGCAAGTTGCCGATCTTCGTCCTGCGATCACTTCCCAATGTTTCGTGCGCTGTTCAGGCTACGAGGGAGCTCTGACAATGCCGGGAACAAGGCACGGACTAATCTTAATCGAATTTATCAGTTACATGAACGAGAAAAACAACATACCGACGCGCACTTGTTCCATCAACAACATCGGCGCCTTCGAAAGTGACCGGCGCGCGCGCGCGAAAGCGCTCTACGACCTCAGTTCTTATTTCTATGTGCAATTTAATTGCGCGACTGCAACATAGCTAGACTTACAGAACAATATATTACGATAGAATCATTTTAAAACAGACGGTCGACATCGCACACTGGCGAGAGAGCATGGTTGATCAACATAGCTTCTCGGTGTTGCAGATCGACGAAAGTGGAAGTCGGAAGTTTGGAGACGAATACGCCTTTTGCAGGGCTGCCTGCGTGTGTGACGCTCTTTCCTTTCGCCTTTTCTTCTCGTTGGTTTGCGTCGTCGAATTTCCTTGTAAGGACTTACTTATTTATGTATAAGCAGTGCCACAGAGGCTGCTGCGCGCGTCCGCGGTAAATCAGTGCCGCCACACGAGACCCCATCGCCGAATTCACGCAGCCACCGCTTTGCAAGCTTCGCAAGGCAGTGTGCGCCTACCTTCTGTGCGCCGAAGTACATAGTCCGCACGCCTCCCACGTCGCTTCTGTCCTTCGCTTTTATTAGGGGCCAAGCTCCTTAAGGTCGAGGCTTGTACATCCCTCCCCCGGTGTCTCCCGGTGTAGCCACGCGAGTGCGATGACGATGATGAATAAGCGCGTTCCAGACCACACATTCTCTTTCTGCCATGGATGAAAACGATCGTGAACGCGCTCTCGCCCGCGAAAGGCGAAACGGCAACGCCGACAACAAGCTGCTACCCGGAATTGACGACGCGGGACGCGGCAGCTGAACGGCAAATACACATTGTATATACTGTACACACGCGTTGTCACTCATTTGCATGCGCGAGTGGGCAATGTCACGGGTGATTTACGGTAAGAATGATCCCCATTGCCAGTGGCGTACCAACTCGTTCGCGAGTGGGGGGGGGGGGGGGGGGGGCAAGCCCTGCTCACTCCGTCGGCCATATATATATATATATATATATATATATATATATATATATATATATATATATGAAGGAAAGAATTATATTTAAGGGCTCGTTTGCTTTGTTAAACACAGTATTAATGAGAACTAACAGACAAAGATGCCAAGGAAAGTATAGGGGAAGCTATTAGAAGTAATTGTAATCTAGATGTGAAGAAAGGAAAGTGGACGAAAAGATAACTTGCCACCAGCAGGATCCGAACCTGCGACCTTCGAATAACGCGTCCGATGCTCTACCACTGAGCTACGGTGGCGGTCATCCCCCCCGTCCACTTTATAGGGTATATATGTGTACTTAAACGTGGGAGCGTCAGTCAGCGCCGCCTGTTGCCATTACGGCGAGTGTGGAACACTTTTTTTTTGCCTGTAGGCAATATATATATATATATATATATATATATATATATATATATATATATATATATATATATACATATATATATCAGTGGCGTAGCCAGGAATTTTGTTCGGGGGGGGGGGGGGGCTTGCATGTGAACATATATATATATATATATATATATATATATATATATATATATATATATATATATGTATATATATATATATAAAGAGGTGCGTGTTTGCTTCTCCAACATTTTAAATGTTGTCTTAGTTGCATGACGGCACTGTTACGGTACAAAGTATGTTAAAAAAAAACTGTGATCTAATGAAATGCATAGTTTTTAGATGCGAAGCATCTTATGCTCGGGGCTCTGTCCGTCCCTCCCGCGTCCCCCCGTCCCGCGTCCGACCACTTTCATGAAGTAGGGAAGCACCCATTATGCGAACCAGGACACTGTAGTAATATGAAGGCCGTCAACCACTACTACAGTCATCAGAGTCATGGCCGAGAGCACAGAGAGGCTGCTTAGCAATGGCTAGGCAGGTGGTGTCTGTCGCCCAGGTTGACCGCATTCCTTGATCTTGCTTGCATGTGTTTGGAGGGGGCTTAGTCCGTCCCTCCTTCCCGCGTCCCACACCACCACAGCGCATGCGCGTCCCCTCCCCCCTCTCTCTCCTACGCTCACCCCCTTTGTCTCCTCTAGGAATCCTCTACTCTACGGAGCGTCCCACACCCTCTACAGCGCATGCGCGTACCCTCTCCTACACTCACCCCCCATTCTCTACTCTAGAGAGAACGTCGAACGTTACCTAGAGAAGGCAATGGCACAGTACATACAGCCACACGCCCTTCGTGCTTGCGGGTGACTTCAACGTGGATATAACCACGAACGACTGGCTCGTCCACCACATTATAGACGTGTACTCGTTGCGACGCATTTCCGACGACAACATACAACCGACAACCATAAGGGGAACGTGCATAGACCTCATCTTCGCAAACTTCACAATGAAAACTCTTCAAAAGCACCCCTACACTTCACCGATCACAAGGCCGTCGTCTTCAAAGCGCCCCGTGCACCGACGCAAGGAATCGCACACGTTCCCTAAATAAACACGCAACCACCACATTCTCCGTCTTCTCTTATACATTCTCATTTATCCTTTCAATAAAATTCCCGCTCAAACTATCCATCTCTCCGCTGCTTCGCATCCACACATGCTTCCCTTTAGCGGGAGATGGCGATTTTTTTTGTTTTCCTTTATACTTCTCATCGTTCGCAGCACCTCTCCAGTGAAACGTGCCCACATTTCATTGCGTAACAAACAAAAGTATTTTACATAGAGCTGCCCAAGTGAATTCACAAAAGTCTATGCAACTCTGGAAACGATGTACAACATTTGGGACTCATTCGCAGTGCACGTTATTTAAGTAGCATTCTAGTACTACAGAAACTTTACATTTCGCGCTTAATTCTACTGACAAGGCGTTACTGCATTACACGTTTCCTGAGAAGAAGGCCCTCGTAATTTTCCTCTCCAGCTATTCACCTTGAAAAATAGTTCCACCAGGATTTATCACGCGCCGCAATCGTCATGTATTTTTGTATAATTACTGGAAATAAATATTAGGGTACTACGACTTTTGAACATGAAAGCTTCATGTGGGAAAGTTCGTATATTTACGTTACCATCAGTAGGTCGTTTAATTTGAGTCATGTGAAGAAGCCATTTAGAAAGCACAAATTTATTACTGATGATATAAAATATAATAGAAAATAATGCACTAAATCTAAACCTGGCTATATTTTATTGCGCATTTCCATGTTACCGTTTTTCCTGTCGTGTTTGGAGCTCCCTCTACATAATCGATAAAGCTGAATTCACTCCAAACGTCACACTTTGGAGTGAATTGATCAAAATGTGTTGAAAACGGTGATAGACCAAATTTTCATCCGGTATGCGCATGTTTTTTTCGGGCTATACTTCGCACTGTTAGAATAAGCTCGCGCCCGCGAAATTTCCCAGCTTAATATTAAAAAAAAAAAACAAAAGAATATTAGCGTTACGTCAAGCAGACGTACATACATGTATGAGCTGTGTCAAAGACAAAGTGATCAAGTTTACCTTCTGGTAGTGCACAATGTAACGAAACACTTCGTAAGTTTGCCTACCCACCATGCAGTTTTTTCTACCTTTCCACCCGACGTCCCACTAAAAATATACTGTTGCGCTTTCTTATTAGAAAGTGCGACTAATAGCATTTATTTGCGTGAAAACTAACTAAACGCCCACACTGATAGCGATTATTAATAACGCGTGGTGCATGTATTGCTGAGATGAACTGCCCGTGAGCGAAATTATGACATGTTTCGCTGACCGCAAACAAGTGACTAGAACCAGAAAATAAATGTCACTCGTTTGGCGTAATGGCGATGGCTAGACTTGTGGAGCGAGTGGTTCTACCAAGAAAACTGCGCACCATTCTGGACTACCGGCAGCGTTTTATCGTTCTTGGCATCTTGAGGGCCTTTAGAAAATGCATCAGCTATTCGTGTTCTTCTTAGCTCGTTTTATTTCACGCCTATTTTGATCAATTCTTCTTCAAGGAATATATGAGTGCACCTTACCTTAATTTCAGTTTTCTTCTGTTTCAAATATACCGCCTTGGAGTGAAAGAAGGACGTGATATGCAGCGAAAAGCTCGAAAAGAGACCCTAAAAGGCAGAATTCAGCAGGAAACTCGGGCTCTTACTGTTGATATTCGAGTTTTGCCTTACAACATCATGTCCTTCAGTAAATGCCGACTCGCCCAAGGAAAAGTAATTGTCGAATGAAAGCACGATAGGAAAGCCATTAGTAACCAAATGAAGCAGATTGGATACGGTCATATTAATTGTTTTGGTCATGTTTGTTGCAGCAGCACTGATTTAATGGATCTGACTCAGTTTGATTCAAGCAAATAGAGGATTGGGCTTATTTATTTTTTTTATTCAGAACTGCCCTTTTGAGTTCACGTTACGATGAGGAATTGTCCCACTTTGATTACAATTGGTTTAAAAGAGAAAGATACATAGGCACTTTACGCTCCCGTGAAATTTGCCCTTTTTGGTTTCTAGATTTGATTATTTTAGGAAGAAAACGCCGCATATGTAGCCCAAAATAGTCGTCATGCTTTCGCCAAGAGAGTGCTGCTGTTCGAGGCACAATCATTGTTAGAAGGAAATAATTTTGGGAAATCAGGATTGCTAGCACATTATAGTCTCCTTAGCATCTTCGTTCATGTGGATTCGCCTCTCGGACAAGGAAAAAATATTCTGATGTGTTCCAAAGACTGACCTCTAAAATGTCAGGTAACTGGCGACACTGAATACATAAAAAAAATGCCCCCACCTCCCCGAAGGGAATCCTGAGGTAATGCGAATGCATTTCTTGCGCCGACACCGACTTCTGCCATCGCCTTGAGAGGCGCCCAGCCAGCGAATGGTCGAGAGTGAGGCGCGAGCGGACGGGAGAGTGGGGCGCAGGGAGGAGAGAGAGCGAACGGCGAGAGAAGGAGCGGCGAAGCACTGCACCTACCCTCTCCTACACTCTCTCGCACCACATGCTCCGGTTGCTAGGGGCGAGGATAAGCGCGCGCGCCCGCAGCTGTTGCTATGGGAGAGGGAGTGAGAGCGGAGAGATAACACCTGCCGGCGCGCGGACACCTCCTCAACCTATCCTCATCCTCCTCCTCCGCGGACGCCGCCGGACAACGCCGCCGGACATAGCCCGACTAAGAAATGCATTCGCATTTAATAGCAACTTCGAGGTCAGAGTGGTCAGTTAAGGAGTGAATCAAGGGTACTCTCCCCCCGCGCTTGCTTATCCACTGGGAGTATGCACCACCCACTGATCGGCATATCCTAGCAGCCCAGATTAGTAGCTGCCTTTCTTGCTCAGAATACAGTGGATTGCCGGGACAAAACATGCGTTAACAAGGTTCGAAATTTTGATTGCAAAAACGATGAAATGGTTGTCTCTGCCTCCTGTCATGAGCAGTTACTTCGACAACTGCCATATTGCCATATTGGCATTGGGGAGGGGTTATTGCCATTCGACAATAACCCCTCCCCCGCCCCTTCCGTCCTGGCAAATGGGGAAGGTACGTGTCACCAGTGGTCACCTCACGTCGTCAGCGCTAAGTCGTCCGTGGAAAATGACAAGCTTGTGGGTTGTTGGGCGTTCAGTACGCAAGCAGACACAGTAAGTGCGTCGAAGTCGGGAAAAAAAAGATGTTTATACCCTGTAGAATAATGCGCAGAATAATGTGAACAATGAAAGAGCGTAAAAGCAAGCGTCAGCTTCATCATTCAGCAGTTGATGACTTTACACGGGCATTTCAATAAGAGAACGCTGGAGTATTTCGCCCATTAGCCCGCATATACGTAAGATCGATCAGTGGTTACGGCACATTTCAAGTAGGGAGAAATTAACAATGGATACAATAGTTAGGACAACACACGATTTGACATTATGTAACAGTTCAAAAGAATGCGGTTAATAGCGGCTACTGATAAGAAAAGTTCAAAAGTAAACAAAAACTTGAGGACACCTGAACTTCGCTCTCAACTGTAGAACGCGATAGCGTATTCGGACCGTGTTCTTATCGCCTTCCCAATCGCTAGCCTGGCTCTGCTTCTCGGTTGACTGCTAAAGCGTGCCACAAGGAAAAAGTGCGGACGCACGCCGGCTTGCTCTAGCCAAAACGACTCCCCACTACCGGTACGGATGCAAGATAACGAAATGTCGGCGGTAAGCCGTCAGAGATGATCACCCCCCATTTTGGCCCTCCGATAGCAAGGTATCATTATTTTGTGTTCAAGACGTCCCCTCCGCAACGGTGTGTTGACAATACCGTCTCTATATACCAGGGGTCTGAAACACGCAGCCCGCGGGCCGCATGTGGCCCTCGGACCACTTGCTAGCGGCCCGCGCCTTCAGGCAGAATAGTCTTGCGACTTTGCTAAATAGCATTCGCGTCATTTCCTCGCCTACTGCGTATAATAGCCTTTTTTCAGGTAAGCTATAGAGACGGGACTGGTCTCAAGCGTTTTGTGTGTGCGCGTGAGGCAACCTATGCGCTCCTGGTAATTCGAGCATCACCGTGAAACGAAAACTCCATATTTCACAATCGGCGTCCTGATTTTAGTTGTTGTGAAAATCAGTATCCATATATTCTTCGAGACGTGACGTCAAGTACCCTTCTGAAATGACCCATGCTAGGGATATGGGAAAGGCTTTCTTTATTTTTTCAAGTGGCAACGTTTGGTGACATTTTGACTCAAACTCTCTGCCCCCCCTATGCCACCATATTCACTGTTCTCCCGGCCCTTGTGGGACTAAATTTCGTTACTGCGGCCCGTTAGTTGATGTGAGTTTGATGCCCCTGCTATATATCCTAATTCAGGGCGTCCGGCGTGTCAACAATATACTTACTCCTTCGTGGTGACATGGCTCAAATGGCAATCCAAGGCCCTACGACTTTGTTAGCAGGGTATTGATGACGGTATGATGTGCTGCACAACCACATATAGGGATAGGACCGCTAGGGGTCAGGAATGTTCACACGAAAGTGTTTTTTTGACTGCAAAAAGGAATTCTAGAAAAAATCCAACATGCTTTCCGGCGCAGCTAGCTCTTTTGGTCGGCGATACATCACAATACGAAAAAATTTCGGGGGGGGGGGGGGGGGCTGAAGCCCCATAAGCCCCCCCCCCCCCCCTGGCTACGCCCCTGATATATATATATATATATATATATATATATATATATATATATATATATATGTTTAACAGAGAGAGGAGACGAGAGAATTTCATATGATCTATCATATATGGTTAGCAGCGTTTAATGACATTACACACAAAGTACAGTTAGTTTTACGTAGCATACGCTAAGACAACGAAAATATATGTGTGGCGTTTATTTTTTTTTTAGAAGAGCCAAGTGCATTTTAGCTGAAACTTAGAAAAAACGCTCTTTTTTGCTACTGACAATATGGTCGGGCCTGCTCCAACAATTTTTTGCCAGTGTGTTCCTGTCCCCTAAATACCTCAAATCTATATTACGGCTGCAATCTATATAGCCCACTATCGTCGGTATTCAGGAGTAAAATATGGATTTGGCTCTTATAGATTGGAACATTGCATTTGGGCTTGAATTAGCTCGTAAAAATGTCTAAAACGCAGCTAATGAACGGTATAGCAATATTTCACGATAAAATTAACACCATCCTTGCTCCTCGTTGAGCGCCGTTCTTCGTCGCATGGACGTAAGGGAGATAAGTAGACATGAAGAGCGAGTGGTCCTTCCTGGCAAAAGGCGCACTATTCTCAACTGTCGGTCGCGTCTTTTTTCGTTTTTCTTTGTTTTGTTCTTGCCATCTATTGAAGCCCTTGAAAAGCGCTCCAGCTCTTCTTTTGTGCAGGTTTTAAGCCGGTCCGTTTCGGATCACTTCTTCTTCAAGGAATAGATCGGTGTCCAATATCTTCATTTCATTTGTCTTCGATTTCACATATACCGTCTTGGAACGAAAGAAGGACATGATAGTGTAGCTCTAAACTCGAAAAGAAACAGTAAGAAGCAAAAATAGGTAGGAAAGTCGGCCTCTTTCTCTTTATATTCGACTTTTACCCTCCAACATCATGTCCATGAGTAAGTGCCAACTCGCCCTAAAAAAACTGGTTCTGGAACGTAAACACGATAGCAAAGCGATTAGGACACAAATTAAGCAGATTTGAAGATACCATGTCGGTGGTGCCGTATCTGGCGTGGTACCAACAAATATAGGCATATGAATAGCGGGAATTACTTTGGTTGGGCGTGCGGAGACGTGACTCGTCTCTACTCGCAGAGAAGCGCACGGTAGCTAGCTCAGTAGTTAGTTGGTCCACTTGCGTAGCAAGCTGTGCGTTCGAGGCGCTGAATTCGTCAAAGCGCCGCTGTAACTGCGACTGACTCGAGACTGGAGCATTACAGCGGTCGATGGCAGATACGAAAGGATGGAAAGTATCCATGATCTGGTCTGCCGTCATTGCTAAGTCTTCAATGGACGTTTCCGCAGGTGAGGCGCATAAAATCATCCGTACCTGATTCGGTAGCCGCTGGAGGAAGAGCTCGCGGACGATTTTCGAGTCCGTTGAAGTGGATTGCTTCCGAGTAGCTGGGTCATGCGGTGAAGCAGCTCGGTCGGCTTTCCGTCGCCAAGTTCCTCCGATGATAGGAGCTCATGAATGCGTCGAGATTCGTAGTCGGTCGTGCGTCGTAGTAACTCCCATTTGAGGCTGTCGTACGGGTCATCGGTTGGTGGAGCTAGCAAAACGTCGCGGATCAAAGCAGTGGTGGTCGGGCTGAGCGCACTCACGACATAGTCGTACTTGGCCGTCTGCGATGCGATGCGGTGACGGCGGAACTGCGCTTCGATGTGGATAAACCAGAGCTCACAATCTGCGGGCTAGAACTCGGAAGCTTGAGTGTGGCGACGGAAGGTGTTGCGTTTTCTGGGGAGTCTTGGGAGTTCGGTTCCATGGCGTCTAAGAGAAGCTGCGGGACGAATAGTTGCGATGCGGGAAGCGTCCGAGCTCATCACGTCCGGGTCACCAACTTGTGGGAACAGAAGGCTTAAAACAAACAAACATGTATTCGTCGGGTGACTAAGCTGATGTCACGGCCATGATGTTTGTTTGTTTGTCGCCTACGAGAAGCTGGCTCATACCCACAAGGGTGATTGGCCACCCTGACTATTATAAAGGGAAAAATAAAGGCTTTGCAACGTAAAAAATAGAAGAGGATAAAATGCAATGTAAATGAAAAGTCGGAGAGGTAAAGGGATTATAAAAAATCCATAAATAAAGATAGGAAAAAATTTTTTTCCATCGGTCGGTAACACTAGCAGCGCAACCTTCCGGTTGCTTGTATGAGCTTATGTAGCGTAGCAAGAACAGCACTGCGGCTTGTGCCAAACTGGCCGGCTCCAAATGATAACAGGTTGGAGGTTGTGTTAACTGGGTGTTAACCCCAGTTTACCAGTCAGGATTCGGCGAAATATTCGGCGGAGTGAGGCGAAACGGCGGCATGAGAGAAGAAAGTGTTCTATTGTTTCTGGTTCATTGCAAATTGCGCAGAGGTTAGTTAATGAGAAGCCGCATTTGTAAAGGTAATAATTTAGCCGGGGAACTGCCTTTCACGTCAATGCGAAGTGAGGGTCACTTCGCATTGACGTGAAAGGCATTTTGGTGTTCCATGAAAACTGCAAGTGCTGGAACTCATCAGATTGTATGAGAGCTGTTTGACTGTTTTTTTAAATATAACAGGCGCTTGAATCGTTCTCCTGTAATGAAAGGAAAATGTGGAACTATATGAAGAACCGGGCCATTTGAAGACGCCGTAGCGAGCGAGTCAGCTTCTTCATTCAGGAAAATTCCAGCATGCCCGGGGACCCACAAGGACCGAACTTCTGATAGGCTTCGTGGAACAAGAGTAAGAAAAATCCTGAGAAGATGCGATTGCTTGACGGACGTTAAATGCACACAAACGGATAATGCATCAGTAGTAATAATAACTTTTGATTGCTGAGAATTTAGTTTTCTAATTGCCAAACTGATGGCCAGAAATTCTGCCAGAAATATTGGGGTGAAATCGGGCAGTCGCAGCGCGCAAAAGGCCAATTAAGCTGATGGGAAAAGATGCCGACTCCGGCTTTCTCTGTCCGAGCTTCTGTGTCTCTTCGTCTTTTACGGGGACGCCAAGCACACTGCCCACTACAAAGGCATAGAATACACTATTTACGCGGACGACGTCACGATATGGTGTACTGGAAGCAGTGACGGAGAAGAAAAATTACAAGGAGCTGTAAACGTCGTTGAAGAGTACCTCATTCGAACGGGACTCCGATGTTCACCCAAGAAATCGGAGCTCCTGCTGTGCAGACCTAAGAGGCCGCAAATCCAGGGGACGGATTCGTTCAGAGGACATAACGCTTTATACCAGGAGCGTGGATTCTATCCAGGTGCTGGGCTTGGTGATAGAAGCTCCAATAATCAAACGATTCAACGTATCGCTAAAAAAAACACAGCATATCCACGGAGTGAATGATGATGAGTGGGCGAAGCTGCGGAGGCTCATCGGTAAACCGTGAATCTTCCGTGAATTCTGCCCGGTACATCATCACCAACGTGAGATCGGGCGCGTTTATACTAAAGGGTCGATGAGAGTTATGGTGACTGAAGCAATCATGGTTAGACCGTGAAATCTTCAGTGGTTTCGCCCAGCAGTAATCAAAGCGATAGTGTGTGTGAAATTTTATTAAAACTTGAACGACCGGTCGTCGTCCATGGTCCGCCAAGCAGCACGATCCGGCAAGCGCACTCGTACTGCTCGTACGGCGGTCCGCGCAGTCGGAGAGCAGCTGCACCGCTAACGCCATCTAGCGTACCTTCACCCAACCGCCATATTGTACGCATGTCTATAGGACAGCGCCCTCTCGGAAACGAGACGAGAAATGGAGATGACGACACCATACCCACGGAGTGAATGATGATGAGTGGGCGAAGCTTTGGAGGTGCGTCGGTAAACCGGTAATCTTCCGCGAATTCTGCGCAGTACATCATCAACGACGCGAGATCGGGCGCATTTATACTAAAGGGTCGATGAGAGTCATGGCGACTCGCAGCTCACTTTAATTTTACATGTACGTTGTGAATTTTTTTATTGTTTAATCACGCACAGGAGACATCTCACACAGGCACTACCTTGGAGGTCGAAATCCAATACCTACTGGCTACTCAGAGTGCATGGACAACCGAGGACCGCCGAGGTAATGCCATAAGGAGCTTCGCCCCTAAATATATTCATCATATACAAGTACTAAACGAGAGGTGGCTACATACAACGGGGACGCACGACCCACGGCTTAAGGAGCTTCGTCCCTAAAAAGTGGGCAAGGCAATCAGGCTCGTCAACAAGGGCTTGGAGAAGACAAGACTAGTTCACTCCTTTGTTCTCTGTCGCTTCGCCTACGTAGGAGGCATGCGGCAGAGATCCGAAAGAGACAAACTTAATGCATTGCTGAGGCAATACACTAATCAAGGTAGCTCTTGGGCTACCTATGTACACCGAAACTGAAAGACTCATGCAGTTAGGGATGCACAGTACAGTGGAGGAAATAGCCAGTTCCTTATGGCGAATTCCATTGAGAGAACAGGAGGAGGGGCGCCGTGCAGTGAGGAGTGGGGGGGCAGAGCACTGAGAGCAGCGTCACTCGATCTGCCACTGGAATGCGGCACGCTTTCGCAGAGCAGGTGCGAGAGGGTAAAAAGGCGAGTGAGGAGAAATTTTACGCATCCCAGCATTGCCGCCATTGCCACCATACACGAAGAAGTGAAATGTAAACAAGCGAGGAGGATCGTCGGGAGGATATGACGTTAACAAGCCACGTTACTTCCTGCGTTCTCCGCTCACTCCGCTTTTCAAGGGGGAGCAGACAGGAGTGCTCTTCGCTGCTCCCGGCGCAGCAAAAGCGCTCTCGCTCTACCATTGGATGACGGTGCCCCTACTCCTGTTTGACCACTGAAACACGCTGGCTCTGAAGAGAGCACTTTCAGCGTGCTTTTGAGTGCTCCTGCTCTCCCAATGGAATTCGCCATTAGACTCTCCGCCACGCGATCAGGAAAGCACATCGTCAAACGTATTGGTTTACCAATTACAGCAATAGATGATAACCATAAAGCAATCCCCAGGGATTTGAAGGAGTATATCACAGTGATGCCTGTTCCGAGGAATGTTCACCCCATTCATAATGTGAGCAGAAGGCAAGTCAGAGCCAACGCCCTGCTACAAAACTCAGGCTGAAGAATACTCGTTTGTCGACGTGTCATTCATGTCGAATAAAGGAGCCTTCACAGTAGTACTTGTGAACGGCAAAGGTGAACTCGGCTTCCACCTACACCACACAATCAGAAATCGCTGAGCCATCGCATTGGCACTTTAGACCCAAATAGATCGAGGATGCACAGCGATTCTAGAGCAGCCATCCGAGCATTTGCCAAAGGAATCATTGCTGGACAGGCTGTGGCAATTCTCAAGGGAAAAGTGATCAAACCACACATGATCATCGGGTTTCCTGCTCACATGGGAGAAATCAACGGTGCTCCCGCGAACCTCAGCGAATCTGCCAACAATGCTGCATGAGGACTTGCCAATTGTGCAGCCACCAGGCAAAATGCTCAGGCTTCAGACTGCAGGGATCACCTCGTCTCTGACAACGAGCTAACCAAGCACCTAGGACGCACGGTCTTCCCCTCCACACAGTGAATTAAACAGGCCACAACATGCTATAAATGCCACGACACCACAGACCGCGCTCACATACCCTGACATTGCTCCGCGTTACGCAGCGACAAGGAAAACACTGAAGAACGGTGGGACGCAGCTCTGCGCAGTCCGACATTAGAAGACCAGTTATAGGCAGTCCAACGGGCCGAAAGGTAGGTCTTTCGGTCTCAACGTGGGAGCAGCCGCTTCGGGCTAGGACGCTACCTGTCGGACCTTAATAGTTTTTTTCATTCATCCATCCATGCATCGCACCAGGCGTCTCGCGCTTCAGGGGCTGAAAAAACCAACGGCGCGTTAAACCGACTGGGTCGTCGTGTCTGTTGCTGAAATGCTTCTGAAGAAGCACGCTGGTTATGCCGCCAAGTAGAGGCCACGAGCGGTTCCGTACATGCAAAGGTCACACATAGCGCGAAAAAGATGGAAAATGTTAAACGTTAGTTTAACCGTGGGACTGGCCTTGCCTACTTGGTGACAGAGTTATCGAAGGCGTTCGAGTGTGATTTGATGCAGCCTAATTCATTATTTTCTAAAGGCCATTTCTGTTTCCCGGGCATTGTCACTGCTAAATGTAGACACCATCCCATTAGTGTTAAAGAACGAAGAAGAAGGCAGCTGCGATGTGCATTTCAGTGAGCTTCCTAAATGCGTAATTGCATCTAGCGAACGCCAATCTCTAGTGCTCGCTTTATCGGCCGTGTTTCATGGACACTGTGTGCCCAACAGCCCGTAAGCCGGAAGGTGGTGCATCGCGCGTGATATATACAGGGTGTTTTTTTTAGCAATACAGATTTTTCCTGAGAAAGCTATAATAGCTAGGTACTTGCCGTCTTCGCAACCAATTTCTAGGACGAGGCGGAAAGATTTTGCCACTAATTGGTTCACTCAGAAATGATTAATTAACAAAGTTATTTAATCAACTCTTTAGTTATCAATTTTAGGATGGTTGTTTATATGGCGAAGTTGTTCTACGTCACAATTTATGGCGAGCTTAGCTTTTAAAAATCGAAAATATCGCGCGTAGTTCCAGAGATACATCGTCGAATTTCCAGACCGCGATGCTGGAGAAACCGAAACTCAACGCACCGGGTGCGCCGGAAGGGCGGTCCACGGGCTACGCGCGATATTTTCGATTTTTAAAAGCTAGGCTCGCCATAAATTGTGACGTACAACAATTTCGCCATATAAACAACCACCCTAAAATTGATAGTTAAAAAAGTTAATTAAATAAATTTTGTTAATAAATCATTTCTGAGTGATCTAATTAGTGGTAAAATCTTTCCGCCTCGGCCTAGAAATTGGTTGCGAAGACGACAAGTGCCTAACTATTATAGCTTTTTCAGGAAAAATCTGGATTGCTTTAAAAACAAAACACCCTGTATAATGGCACTTGGGCACGGAGTAGCGAGCACCGTCACAAAAAAAAAAAACTCTGGAACATCCACTACGCATCGTCGTGCCCACTCGCGGAACAGAAGGCCGCAGCGTAAATTGCACACATATGAGACAGCTGCTTACCTTAGACAGCTGACGTCTGAAGCAGTTCGGGTGCCGCGTCTTCTGCGTCGACGGCAGCCTAAACGAACGCATCAAAGAGAAACGAGTGGAACGAAACCAGCGCCGCCATGAAAACGTACAAAAATTACCCAAAAAGCGTACCAGATCACGCGGTAGTCTGCGGCCAACAGCGCCCCACAGCATGGCTCCCAGGAATCGTGCGGGATGATATGCCCGGGCTCAGCGGTGCCGGGGGTGGTGGTGCGGGCTGGTTGGTTAGCCATACACTTGTGGGTGATTCCACGTCAATCGAACAAAGCATGGCCGGTCGACCTCTTAAACTTATTTCGAAATTTTATACATTGTTGCCTAATGCATGGAAAGAAGAGATCCGCAGTTGGTTTTGCTGAAAAAAAAATTTTTTTCGACGCACCGGAAATCAATCATGACGGAGAGGTGGAGTGCCACGCTTACCTTCTCTGCTGTTTTTTTTTTCCGAATTCGGTGATGAGTTACACAAAATATATTAAAGCTACGTACCTCAAATATCTTTAGCTGAGTATATGCATGTTTTCGCTTGCGTTCGGTTATTTATGGTTTCTCTGGGTAGTGTATTTATTTTTATTAAAAATCTCAAAATCGACCCGGGAAACCTTTTTTTGGACTACTTTGCACGTCTTTATTTCAGAAAAGGCGTACGACAGAGCGGCGAAAATTCGGCATTACGTTCTCAGCATGCTGATTTATCAAACTGCCAAAGCTTATATTAATATCACTTTTCAGTAAAGAGATACGGTCGGGCTGACTTCAAGAAAACATACAATGGAAAATTCTGACGACGAATAAAAAAAAACCATTTTTTATATTTCTTAAACTTTCCCCACTTATTCTCTTGCACATCAGCTTTCACGATCAATAAAAACATGTTTCATAATTTTGTTTCACTTCCAGTTACGGCCCGTCGAATAAGGCCCTTGCGCAAGGATAGGCAATTGTAGATCGGACTTCCTGCCCGCTAAGCATAAGAATGGAGGCCTATACGTCAGTTTCTTAAAAGGCAAGCAGCACTGAAATAGCTGTCGGCTGCACTGAGGACGCCAATTTCGAAATGATTTGGTCACGGGAGGGGCAATGAGTGCGGCGTTACCGAGCAGGCGCGCGCGCGCACAGTCCGGCGTGTTCCGGTGCAGTATAAGGGCTCGTTTTCGTGTTCTCAGACGGACAGATCGCGATACAGACGGGGGTAACTTCAAGGCATGTGCGTTGGAGCGTCGCTATTTTATCCGCCCTTTGCTCACATCTCAGCCACGCGCTGTTAACACGGCAGAGGTAGAAGCGCAGATGTCGCAGACATTGTTTGCGCGATTTGTGCGTTCAAAGTAAACGCAAACAAAAGCACGTGTACAATACGAACTTGTATATTTAAACAAAAGCGTTCTGAGGCGACTGATGCTACGTGGACACGGCTGTTGGGATTCCAACGCACGTGCTTGGCGCGTGAACAGAGGCGATCGGCCAACGTCACAGATTCGATGTCTGTAGCTCCCCGGCCGCAGTCGGCGCCCGCACAGGAAACACTTCACGGCGTCGACGTGGAAGTTGAAATCTGACTGCGTTCCCTCGCTGGTGCTGATGTGGAAGCACCATGAAAACTATGTCAGGCAGCTGCTAGCGCTTGCTTCACGCACGCGGACGACAGCCGCTTTCGCCAGGGAAACTGCGCTGCGCCAACTGATCTCAGTGGAAAGCTTAAACGTGGCGCTCCAGCGACCAAATCAAAAGGGAACAAACGCAAAACTATAGGTAACCAGATGCGCCTGCCTATCTCAGATGACGGCAGCAGACGGCGTGTACTGGCCGTGCGCACGGTCCGCTGCTCACACTTCATTCGACTCCGATAATGCTTGCGCTTTGCTCTGCTCCTGTGCGTCCTATGGCGGCAAACTATAGCTCTGACTATTGTGCAGACTGCCTTTCGAAGCACAAGAAGCTCATCTTTAAAGAAACGAAATTTTTGCAGAGTTACCATCTTATTATTAGTTACTTTGATGCCGCAGTGCATAAGCAACCTCACGCGTACATCACCGATTTCTAATAATTCACTACCGTGTCTCGCACGGTTAATTTGCAGCGTTGAGACGTACGCTGTAAGCAAAAACTATCTGAGATTGGGGTTTTTGCGGCTCATGACCTCTGAAAACTCCCTCGCGTTTAAAATTACTACCTCATGTTGGAGTAAAAGGCGGTAGATGACATAGTTTTACCACCACCTCTCAGGGACGTAGTAAAAGGATGTCACAATCCAGTTTTACTACGTGAGGAGTTTTCTGTCACGTGACTTTTAACCACGATGTGAGAGTTTATTATCACGTGACTGGAAGCTGCAGCTGCTTCGGCGGCTTTTTCCCCCCCACCGAGTGACGCTCTCAGTTCCAGTGAAGGTATGCGAACCCCACAAATGCCTTTTTTTTTTTTTTTCAAAGATTGGTATGGCATTGTCGCGCTTCGTGGTTGACCCCCCAGTGCACGGCCGCTCGACCTCCCCCCTTTGGTGCCCAGTGCATGCACTTTCACTGGAACTGGGTGCTGCTGAAGCAAAACGAGCGAGGAAAGCATTCTGTGAACGAAAGGGCGTGCTCGAAGAAAAAAAAAAAGCTGCTGGAAAGCCGTCTTGCAGATTTTCGCAAATCGTTGGCGTATGTTGTTTAGCGGCCCTGGAGACTGGCGAGTGTCAGAAGCTCGCGCTGTATGTGTCTCGTTGCGCTGATGGCAAGCTCAACTGGATCTCACGTGTTTCTTCTATCATCGAGCGGCCGTGCGCGTACGAGCGCGAGCCTCCGAACCTGGACGTCGCGGATACCTCGCTTCCGTGCTGAATCGCGAAGAGCTACGAAGAACACTGCCAGTGGTAACAACATGGAAGCTGGTGTGATCGTCCGTAGTTGCTTCCTGGAGAGTGACCGGTTACAACTTCGAAGCGATAGGAAAAAGGCTTCGATACGTCGTCGGCACCGAGCCAGCCAGTGTGAGTGCGTCGCCGAAGCAGGTGAAACAAGCGTCGCATAGATTTTGTTTCACAGAAAGCAATGTCTGCTGTAGTAAAGTGCAGCCGTAATTGTCCGCAGCATGCGCCAACCGTTGTCAAATATCTCGATCGAAGGTGGGCACCGATACAAGGCATACGGAACCAGCTATGGCCACCGTTGAGCACGGAGAAAAACACGGACGGTGAGCCGTCTCGTTCGTTGTGAGTACATCGCTCCGTAAGACGCCACGAATAGCGGAGACGTATTTTACATTGCTGTCTAAAATAACGACGACGAAAATTGCACAGGAGGTGCATTCTGTGATCGCCAGCTGTCTTTCATCGCATAGGCGTGCTCCTCGAAAAGGCCTAGCGACGCCGTTGGTCTGAAGCCGGTACAGGCGCGGCACCGCTCTTCTTCGCCGGCGTTCCTGAATATGTGCTGCTACTGTGTTTGTGTACTGCCACTCAATGAAAATTATTGAGCTGCCATGGTTTGTGTGTGCTTAGGTATATTTTGTGGAGTTGTGCGTTAGCACTGCTACCGCGTGTGGGCCAACAGGCTGCAGTGCCAGCTAATAAGTGGATAATCAAAAAAGGTAAGATCGGGAGGGTTTATGCTAAGAGGTCGGTGTGACTCATGGTGACTTGCAACCCACCTTAAGTTTACGCGTGCGCTATGAAACTTTATTGTTCAACGATGCCAAAAAGTAGCTTTCCCACCGGCACTACATGGCGGGTCAAATGCGGTGCCTATATATACCGGGTGGTCGAAGTACGGTTGAGTAACGCGAGCGGTCCGTTCAGGTGATGTTTTATTCTGCATTGGTTGTGTGTGTGTGTGTGTCTCAATTCCGCGTCATTTGATGTTTAATAAATGCGTTGGCTCATGGTCCAATCACAGCCGTCACTTTTTAATTTTTTTTTGTACCACTAGAAATAACTCTCAGAAATCACCCTAAAAACCTCGTAGCGGCAGTAAAAAATTACTCCAACTATACTCGCTGAAAACCTCGGCGGGGTAAATAATTACTACCGTTTCTACGCTCAAAAACTCGACTAGCGTGAGAGTAAATTTTTACCTCGACTGGTACGTAGTAAAAAAAACCCAGAAAAGGTAGTGCGCTAGAGGACAAGCAGTTTACTCCAATTTTTGGTTTTTTTTCTGGTTATTTTTGTTTAGTGTGTAGTTACTCGATACAATATGATGCCAAATTGAAAAGCCATAAGCGATCACAAATGTCATACAATCTTCAGACCTACATGGGGCGCTCAGTCTTGCGCAAGGGCCTTATTCGACGGGCCGTAACGGCAAGTGATACAAAATTATGCAACAGGTTTTGATTGATAGCGAAAGCTGATGTACAAGAGAATAAGTGGGGAAAGTTTAAGAAATATAAAAAATGGTTTTTTTTTTAATCGTCGTCAGAATTTCCATTGTATGTTGTTTTCTTGAAGTCAGTGATTCCACTCCTGCGCCAACTGCGCCAAAGTGCGCCAAATCAGATTTCCTGCGCCATCCTGATAATATCAACGGAAATTGCGCCAAACTGCGCCAAAGTCTCGGATTGGAGGGGGGGGGGGGGGGTATATCACCAGCATTTGCAGCGTGTTCTCGGGGCGGCCAAAATCACAACCACGTACCGAGAATTATTCCGCTGAATAAACAGTGGTCGCGCATGCGTCCCCAGTAATCCACGATGCTATGCTCGGTGCCGATGCAGCTTCTGTTGTGCAAGTCGGCCCAACGGCAAAACACGCTCTCCGCAGAGGCTCGTAACGTTTTGGCCAATCGGTAGCTTGTAAGTGTGGCGGCGATTCATCGGCGGACGTCGTCCGTTCCAGAAACTCTGCTGATACCTCGTTTCAAGAATTGCACTGCATGAAATTAAAGCAATTTTCACTAATAACTGCACGCGTGCCGCCAGAATGTTTGTCGCGTCTATTTCTGGACATCGCGGAATGAAATCTGGGAACACCATAGGAATAGATGCAATGTTACACCTCCGCCCCGCGCTTTCCAGGATCAATAGCTGATGGTTAAAAAAGATTATAAAATCACGGTATCGCATTCATAGTAAACGAACTCGTTCTTGGGCTAGTTGGTTGCTGATTTCCAAAAAATAATTAGAGCACAAACACACGGCACATTCACACACGCCTACACACCCAGGTGCGTGTTTGGTGCCTGGGTGTGTGCGTGTGTGAATGTGCCGTGTGTTTGCCCTCTAATTATTTTTTGAAAATCGCATTCATCGCTTCGTTCTGGGGGGTGGGAGGCTGCGTCGCTCGAAGGGCGCACTCGCTGGCGCGCGCTATCTCGAGGCATGGTGAGACTGCTCGTAATCTTGCTGTGCTTTCAACGCTTACTTCGCGTTTAAAGAACGGACAACACGAAAACCGCTTCGGCACCTGGATTAGCCATATTCCCATTAACCAGCGTTCTGTTTAGTTACGCGAGATGGGGTCCAAAAGCTGCTGGCCTTGCTTCGTGTAACAATAAAATTTGTTAGTTTCGCTTAAGCTCGAAGCAGTGAATGCGATACCAACAAATTGTATTGTTATACGAAGTAAGGCTTGACGTCATCCGCGAGGAGCGCTAGCGGCGGGGTCGCCATTTTGAAGGTCCGAGCACTCGCCGCACGCGCGAAAAGCTTGCTGCACGTGCTGTGTTCTAGATCCGTACGGCGACTTAGATGACTAGAGACCTCCGGAACACCTCTTACACGCCGATGCACGTACAGCACGAACGGCGCTTACGAACGGACCTCCAAAATGGCGCGGCGATGGCGTTGCCGCCTTGCGGATCAAGGCTCAGTGGCCGCTCCAGGGAGCGAAGCACTTTTCGCACAGTCTGTTCGCGCTGAGAGCACAACACGTAGAAGGGTATACGAGCCGTCTGTGATGCCTGCCGAAACAGCGCGCGCCAGCGATCGCGACCACGCCCTTAAAGTCAAAGTTCAGTGTTGCTGCTCTAGCGACACAACCCCCCCCCCCCCCCACCGCCCCTCCCTTTGCGTTCTTTCATGCTCTTTGAAGACGGGTGGGGCGTTCCTTTCTGTTTGAGTAGCAATCGATGGCAGGCCTGGCACGCGCGGTGATGTTATCGGATTCGGCCTCCGTGCAACGCAGATAGGTCGGCTCTCTTTATCTCTGCTTCAGCCGCGTTCGTCGCCGCCGCTCGCGCGCTTTTACCCGAGTGTAAAACGTACGATGCGCTGGGGGCAGGGGCGTAGCCAGAAATTTTTTTCGGGGGGGGGGGGGGGCACCACCTTGATTTCGGGGGGGTGCACCTCCTTGAAATGGTCATTTTTACCTATGTATGCCATGGCGAAAAAAAATTTCGGGGGGGGGGGGGGGGGGCACGTGCCCGGTGTGCCACTCCCTGGCTACGCCACTGGCGGGGGGATGTTATCGATTTGGACATTACACAAAACATGACGGCGGCGGCAAAAGTCGAGAATGTCCATATAATTGCTATCGCAATAAAAACAAAATGGCTGTCGCCTTCGAGTCGTCTTAGGCGAATGCATAAGGTACCCAGTGAGTTTTATTTTTTTTTTAATTTTTGTTTTTGTTTTGCCATGTTTTCTAGAGGGCACTACACAAGGTTTTCGGTGTACAAACAAAATTCCCTAGCCATATACAACTGCACTGCAAAAGGACAACGAAGTTTGTTAAATCATGTAGTCCACCGTTGAACGAACTTCCTGACAAATTCGCGGAAGCTCGATTGAAGCAGATCTCCATATCCGGGCAACCCTGCGCATGCGCAAATGATAGTCCGGAAGCACTGTGAGAATGCTCTTGCTCCAGCCCAGAGAGGCCTCAGAGAGAGGGAAAGGAGTGTCGGAGGAGGTTGGCTTTATGAGGCTAGCTATGTGACGCCCAGCAGTATAATCGATCCTGAAGAAAAAGAACCTCTCTTTCTCCTTGGAGTTGTCTTAGGGCAATGCATTTGGGACAGTGTGAGTCTTTAGCGTTGAGGCATTGTACGTCGCAGCGATTGTCTACAATGTCTGCTGATTATCAAATACATGTATTTAGAATGTTATTTCATAAAGTACGATTTTATTGAACCGGTATTGTGTTTATATACTACGAAAATAATCGCTGAACAAGTTGTCCCAAAATGCTCAACCGCATGACGCCCTCATTTCTGCATCATCGAGTGAAATAGGGAGTGTTCCTGAGATGATTGGTTCCTTGAGATTTGCAACGAATCGAAATATTTCTAGCTCTTCGCAAGAGCCCTAATATAATTATTCAGGTCCTTGAATGTAAATGCAACTTGCTTCTCCAGTGTACTCTAGGATGTTAGTTGCTCCAGATGCTAAATTAGCTGCTCCAAAGTGCTCCAAAATGGAAATTTTTGCTGCTCCAAGGTGCTCCAAAATGAAAATTTTGCTGCTCCAAAAATTGCTCCAAATCAGAAGACCTCAGTAGCATCACTGC
>JALIZH010031599.1:0-45795 GCA_030522465.1 Rhipicephalus appendiculatus
CACGAAGGGGAAAGCGTAGAAAATTTTACATCGTCGAGCTGAAGCACTTGGCCAGGAAATGTAACTGCGGCGACTTCTTACAAGATGCGCCCCGCGAACAAACCTCGCTGCGTCTCTTCATTGCGCACACCCGCTACTAGCCTGTCGCGAAATGCATCTTGTAAGAAGTCGCCATAGTTACATTTCCTGGCCTAGTGCTTCAGCTCGACTATGAAATTTTCTACGCTTTCCCCTTCGTGCTGAGTCCGCTTGTTCAACCTGCAACGTAACTACCACCAGCTCCGTGGCCGGCACTACAAGGCTCTTCAAGATTTCACAAGCTTCGGCTCCGATTACAATCAGAAAAACCGGTAGCTTCTTTTCCTCGTCTATGTCGTTCGCTTCCACCAATAGTTCGAATTTCTCCAAGTAAGATTCAAAATTCTGTGACTTAGGATCAAACTCGATCTTCCCTAAGCCGCGACATTCCTGTCTGTGAGTAGAACACGTAGGGTCACCTCTGCGCCATATTTTTTTTTTTAATTTTTTTGAACTAGCTTGTTAGGGGTGGGTGCTGCAAAGTGGTGCTGCTAAGCGGTGTCATAAAAAGCGAGGCAATGCAAGAGGACGATAGGTGATTTACACGACTTGTTGCAATCGAAGTGGTGTAGACAGTAGAGTGCATTCTTTTTTCTATTTCACAGTCGAGGCGATGCGCATCACAAGTATGGGTTACATCGAATTCGTGCAACCACCAGGGCGTTGCGCCACAGCCAGTGTAATTGCGGCTGCGGCACTCCTCGTCAGAAGTTGAAGGCCAGCTGATACGACGGAAAAAGGGTGCGCTCCCTTCTAATCAGGGACTTGCTCTTCTTCCTGCGCGAATTTCCCTCTTTTTTTTTTCCCCCCGTCTGCAAGCAGGTAGCTGCTCCACTTGTTGGCACGGGGGTCAGTTGCGGTGTGAGGTATTTGATGAAGCAGCGCACGCACCACATCAAATGACGCCAACACAAGCGCTGTACTGCAACTGATGCTTTATTGTCGAAAGACCCGCCTTATGTGGGATAACACGCACATGCGCTCTGACAGCAGTGAATATGATCAAGACCACACACGCACACACGCACGCACATACACACACGCGCGCGCGCGCAAGCTGCTCCACTTGTTGGCACCGGGGTCAGTTGCGGTGTGAGGTATTTGATGAAGCAGCGCACGCACCACATCAAATGACGCCAACACAAGCGCTGTACTGCAACTGATGCTTTATTGTCGAAAGACCCGCCTTATGTGGGATAACACGCACATGCGCACTGACAGCAGTGAATATGATCAAGACCACACACGCACACGCGCACGCACATACACACACGCGCGCGCGCACAAGCTGCTCCACTTGTTGGCACCGGGGTCAGTTGCGGTGTGAGGTATTTGATGAAGCAGCGCACGCACCACATCAAATGACGCCAACACAAGCGCTGTACTGCAACTGATGCTTTATTGTCGAAAGACCCGCCTTATGTGGGATAACACGCACATGCGCTCTGACAGCAGGGAATATGATCAAGACCACACACACACACACACGCACGCACATACACACACGCGCGCGCGCGCAAGCTGCTCCACTTGTTGGCACCGGGGTCAGTTGCGGTGTGAGGTATTTGATGAAGCAGCG
The DNA here is from genome assembly GCA_030522465.1 of Rhipicephalus appendiculatus. Lineage (NCBI taxonomy): Eukaryota > Metazoa > Arthropoda > Arachnida > Ixodida > Ixodidae > Rhipicephalus > Rhipicephalus appendiculatus. The sequence goes on from JALIZH010031599.1 coordinate 1,658, forward strand.
CACGCACCACATCAAATGACGCCAACACAAGCGCTGTACTGCAACTGATGCTTTATTGTCGAAAGACCCGCCTTATGTGGGATAACAGGCACATGCGCTCTGACAGCAGGGAATATGATCAAGACCACACACACACACACACGCACGCACATACACACACGCGCGCGCGCGCAAGCTGCTCCACTTGTTGGCACCGGGGTCAGTTGCGGTGTGAGGTATTTGATGAAGCAGCGCACGCACCACATCAAATGACGCCAACACAAGCGCTGTACTGCAACTGATGCTTTATTGTCGAAAGACCCGCCTTATGTGGGATAACACGCACATGCGCTCTTTCAGCAGGGAATATGATCAAGACCACACACACGCACACACACACACGCACGCACATACACACACGCGCGCGCGCACACACACTCACGCACACACGCGCGCGCGCACACACACTCGCACACACACGCACACGCACGCACGCACACACACAGACACAGACACACACACACACACACACACACAAATTCAAACTCAATATAAAAGAGACTGCAGAGATGAGACGTGTCGCTGATGAAAATTGCAAATAGTACGTGGTTATGTACCAAGGTATCGGCGCGCTTTTTCAGAGACTGATACCGAAGGGCAAATTTACATTTCCATTTATCGATTTCCATTGCCTCGAGTGTTTCTCTTCTTTCCTTCTTGCGTTCCTTGCGCACGTCCCTTGCGAGTTCGCGTGATTTCCGGATGCGACTTTTTGGGACTCGGCTGCGCGATTTGCCCAACCTAAACAAGTAACGCATTCACGTTAATACAGCAGCGATCTCTTGCAGCAATGTCGCTACGTACGGAGAAAATGTCGCGCAATAATGCATTGGAATTCTATAAAGGTGTTCCTTGCCTTGGCGGTCGACAGAAATTATAGTTCATATGACAGTATATTGCTGCGTACAGTCAGTTACAAGCTCAATACATCGCGAATTGTTTTCATTTGTTTGCCATCAAATTATCTAAACCAGGGGTCCTCAAGCGTGTTGGTTCCAGGGAACCCTGCTAAGCTCCATTAGGCGCCAACACCCCCCCCCCCCCTCGCTTTCAAGCAAGCATTTCTCATTCGGTTCACTGCAATAAATTCAAAAACAAGGGTATATAAAAAAGTTTATTCGCGCACATGCAAATGAACTCACTTTCCTTGCACTACCAAATCGATGCGAGGCTCAGTAACACTCAGGGCCAGCCGCATATCGGCTGCTGGATTCGGCCAATTCCTCCGTTTATATTTCAGATAGGCTATTGTCGAGAATGCCTGCTCACAGGCACATGTTGTTGCAAATGACTGCACCATGTCCACAGCCTTATCTGCGGCACCTATCTTCAAACAGGAGAAATGCGTGTGGGGGGTAATATAAGGCCTCCGAGACTCTAATGCAATAGCTTAACCAAGCGGCCCGTTTTCGGAGTCTGGCTGGCTACAAGCTGCTGGCGGGATTTATTGCGCAGCTTGCGCGTTTCCGTTATGCGCTTATTGTGCTTGTTGACACTCGGGCGTGAACAATAGAGGTTCCGTATATCGATCGTACATCAGGTTCACGATCTAACTGACTTGGCGAGTGTGGAAACCCGAAAAGCTTGTTAGTGGCTCGTGCAACCCCGAAGAGGGCCTGATCCGCGGAACCCACTTTGAGAAACCATGATCTTAACCATTGGCGCATTTATTAACTTATTTATTTATTTATTTATCTTCAGAATCGTCCACTAAAGTGGCTTTGCCACACTATAGGCTCATGTGAGGAAAAGCCTGCTTCTACGTTGATTTTCCTCCGTGGGCAGGCAGTAGCTGCATTTGTACTCGCGTAGACGTTTCAGTAACACGTTTATCGGCGTGTTAAACTCGTAATTTTCTCCCTGTGGTCCCGTGCACGTCTATTTTTTTAACCGATATTTGCTAACTTCAACAACTGATCGATTCGCCAGGGCCTGTTTTAAAGGGACACTAAAGGGCAAAACGATTTTTCGTGTATTAGTTAAGCACAATTTCCCAATCCCGAAAACACCACTCTTACCGCGACACGACGCTTGGTAAGCGAGAAAACACCCGAGAAGAAAATGCGGCTGGAGACGCCACCTTGAGATTCCCGCACCAAACACTGTGACGTCATAGATTTTGAAGGCATCTACTGAGTCCTACGTAGCTTCTAATCGATAAAAATGAGGTGCATTGTCATCTGTGGGTGCCATAGACTTAGCATACGAAGTTTCAGAAAATTTCATCGAGCCAATGTCACGAAAATACGAAAAATACATTTGGAATTTCTGACGTCACGCGCGCAGATGTCGGCGCCAAATTTAAAAATAAAACTTCAACCTTGATTTTCTCCGCTAATAATGAACTTATGATAATAAAACATATGGCATTTGAGTTCTCACAGTGCGGTTTGTCAATCTAAACCAAGTCATTGTTTCGTTTTAGTGTCCCTTTAAGCATCCTCCATCCGCTTCGTCTCATAACCGTTACTACACCAAATTCCAGCGCGGGAAAACATGTTTATTATAAACATATTTTCATTTGAAAAACCCCTCTTCTGCTGCAAGGGCGAAGCAATTAATGCTATAGTAACAAATCGGAATGTTATACGAAGTAAGGCTTGCAGCTGTTTACCGTCCGATCTCCCGTAACTCTACACAACGCTGATTCATGCGAATGCGATCGATCCAAGTAGCGAAGTGGTTTTCGTGCTGTCTATCGTCCAAACGCGAAGTGAGCGGTGCGAGGACAGCTTGTATGCAGGGTTGCTGATGGTGGCTACTTTGCGCCAAAATGGCTACTTTTGGACCCCGTTGGCGACGAAAACTTCCAGTTGGCGCCATGGCTCTTTTTTAAACTTGCGTTTCAATTATTCAAAATGGTTTAATTGATTCATCAATAGCGAGGACTGTTGATAATACGGCTTCTGTTCTATTTGGCTAGAAATTTGGCGATAATATCAAATGACATGGCTACTTTGGCTACTTTTGGCGTTACTTCTGGCGCCTTTTCATGTCCACCTAACGGCAGCCCTGCTTGTATGCGAGCCGTCTAGAGGTGTCTGTCGAGACAGCGCACACGCCAGCGCTCGCCAGCGCGCCCTTATCATCAAAGTTTGCAGTTGGTGCCCCAGCGACGGAGACGGCGCCCCTTCACGCTCCTTAGACCCATGAAAAACGGGCGGGGTGTTTCCTCTCTGCTTGAGAAGCCATCGACGCCAGTCCTCACATGCAGGGGGATGTTATCGCATCAACCCATCGTGCGACAAAGTTGGATTTAGCCGCACTCGTCCCGAGCGCTCGCCATCTTTTACTAGCTCTTCGAATATACGCTGCGCAGGGCGATGTTATCAGTTTGGACTCCATACGGAACATGACGGCGACGGCGTTGGTAAGAACACCGTTGGGAGTGTCCATATAATTGATGTCGCCATAAGCGTGCGCAGGGTTCCCCTTCAGGGGGGGGGGGGGGGCAAAGGTTCGTTGCAGCTCCCCCCCTCCCCTATTAAGTCAATGTATAGGGCCGACCTTGCACCCCCTCCTAGGTAACTTGGGGGGGGGGGGGCGCCCCTCTGCCCCCCCTCATGCGCACGCCTATGGATGTCGCTGTAAAAAGCGCAGTGTCTGAGCCTTCGGTAACATCGGCCATGGTTACCAACGTACCGTTTGCGAGAACAAACCAGAGAGTGAACGCCGTCGTCTGGAGGAAATCGTTGTGATAATGGTGACGCAGACAAACAAAAATTGTGAGAGGTAACAATGAAGGATGGTGACGAAACTGAGGAAACGGTTCCTGACGAAATAGTGCGTGAGAGAACGCTGATGAATTGCCAAACGGTGAATAAATGGCGACAGGACGGTGGCAAAAACAGCTAGAAGGGTGTACGCGATGACTGTGCCAACTAATCAGTTTTGCGGACATTTTAACGCGATAGCGTTAAAAGAGCTCGTTTCGCAGAAATTCCGGCGTCGGCGTCGGTGTCGGCGTCGGCGTCGTTGGTTGTGAGCGAAAAATCATCATCTTGTCCGTGACCGAAAAATCGAGAAAGATGCAAATAAAATAAATAATAAAAATTTTCGGGTCCGAGTGAGGATCGAACCCGGGTTGTCTGCGTGGCAAGCAGGTGTTCTACCACACAGCCATGCCTCTGCTTGGAAATACTGTGAAAATAACTTCCTCTGCTTGGAAATGCAGTGAAAATAACTTGCATGCTTCGCAAACGCAAGCGTCCTTTATATAGGCGTCGCAATATAACATGTAATATCCCAGGAATATTGCGTGGTACAAGCGTACATTGCCATCGGGCGTCAGAATATGTGACTATCATAACGATTCCATAGTTTAAAGCCAGCCACCCATTACAAACGGCACACACCTTACTGCGCGTATTCCCTTAACACCACGTAGTGGGTGCATAGCAAGTTCGAAAACATTTCCCACATTTGCCGCGCATAATTTCTCCCTGGTTTAAAACATACTACCCATTACATAGTATGCACTAAGTGATTGAAGTACGCACTAGGGACGGGATATCGCTATCGCGTTCAACTCTTAAAAGCGAAGCTTAAGGTCCCCCAATTTTTTCTTTTTCTTTTTGTCGGCCAAGTGCGAACTCATTTCTGGTTTCCAGGAAGGACTGCGAACTAAGAGGACTGCTTTCTAGAACGGCAACCATTCCCCTCTCTACAGGTCGTCAAAACTGCGATGCGAGACGCCAGCGGCGGTTCCGCGGATCACGACGAGCTCCGACACCCGAACATGGGTAACTCGCTGGTCTCCAACTGGCGCAACGCTGTCGCCGCTGGTCTTACAATGACGTCGCCGTCGCGAGCTCCCGTCCTTAAGGCCATAGAGGCACTGGCCTTCCACGCACAGCTCGAGGAGGACTTCGTGCTGATGCCGTACGCCTTCTCGTTTCCGCTGTACGACGTCGACGCACTGTGGGCGATCAACTACGGTGGACTTGGAGGCCAGGTATACGATACCACACCTCGGTGAAGATACTAACCAGCACATGAGAAAATATTTGAGCATGATCGCTCTAGGAGTCACAGGACTCCTAGTAGTCACTAAGGGGTCACTGCAATTCATTCTGAACTAGAAGAGTAGCTCTCACTTTTTCCAAGAAGAAGGTAGAAGGCAATTAAAGATTCGATGATAAATATATAAAAGCGCGCCTATACACAGGACGAAGGAAAGAAGTGAAACACACGGCGCTGATCTCAGCGTCGTGTGTGTCACTTCTTTCCTTCGTCCTGTGTATAAGCGCGGTTTTTTATTGCGATAAGCAATTATATGGACAGTCTCGGCTGCTTTTTGCCGTCGCCGTCGGCGTCATGCTCCCTATATATATATATATATATATATATATATATATACATAAAAGCCACGAAGAAAAATAATTCAGAAAAATACTTTCCGACGCGCGGAATCGAACGGGCGACCTCTCGCTCCACAGCGCGCGACGCTAACCGCTACGCCACAAGAGCGCACATGATACTGCATACTAACGGCGCGCTATTTATATACACCCTTCGCCCCTGGCGGTACGGAGATCTCGGGGGGAGAATATCAGCGTGTTCTCTGCCTTACCAGCAAACCAGCGAGATGGCGCAAAGTGCGCGCTCGGCGCTCCACTCGTTGCGACGCGTTGGCTCCCCAACACCCCGACTTGCACGGGCGTAGTCGCGTTTGCCAGGGTGCGCGCGCGCGCTTATCTTGGGGTGGGGGGATGGGGGCAGTTTGACGCCGTGTGCTCTCGCCGGGAAGATCGCGTTTAGGTTACAGAGCGCACAAAGGTCACTTCGCTCGCTGCAGAGGCCCCGTTTCTGAAAGAAGCACGCTGTTCCAACACAGGGAACTAACAACTGTGACACTTGTTAGTTCGCGCTCGTCCCGTATATACCTGTGGGTATGTTTCGTGCGTCCTTCGCGCTTGAGCAGTGCGCTCCAAGTTTCGATCTGCTTGCCGTTCTTCTCTTGAAATGCCAATGTGTTGCTATCGCATTCATTGCTTCGCCTTTCGGCGAAACTGTGACTTTTTATGTTTTTATCATGGAACCTCAACAACTCGCCCCATCTGCCTGTCTTCTTCAATTAAAGATTGTTTGAGGGACGTGAGGCCCGTACCAAATGTATGAGTGGGATGTATCTTATATTCATCTATTGTATATCGTCAAGTGAGAGACGCTGGTCCCGCCCTTCCCCTAAATCTTCGTATAAGGGTTCCACCTCTCCACCATCCACCGCGCCCTCTACCGCCTCAAGCTTGCGGTAAATAGCGCAAAACCGCTTTGGGAGTTGAATGTGATACAAGCGTAAGGCTGATAAGGACAGGAAAGATAAGCCCATAAGTAGATAAGAACGAAACGAAAATTGTGTTAATACACCACCGTGTCATTATCTGAGGACCTACCAGTATGTTTGCCGATTAGTTGTCTTTGCAGTAAATGTGTGCGGTGTTCCTTGACATCTGCGCGTATATGCATTCACCTACTTCCGATAACAACGCACGCAATTTACAGATTACAGATATCTTGTGTAAATTAGTTGGGAAGACGGACTATCGCACTTTTGTTGCCCTGTTTCGTACTGTTTTACAGCGAAAGCTGAGAGCACAACAACGGCCGTTTATAGCGCTATAATTTTCCACCGCCGCCGCCGGTGCCCGAAATCGCTATCGCGCGAATTAAGAAAAAAAGAAAACAAAATAAAATATTTGGCAGATCACAAGTACCATGGGAATCGATGCTATGCGAAGCATGCGGAGGTAAGGTGACTTGGTTGTAACTTTTTTGTTTAGCGAACCGTAATAAAATTACACTAAAGATATGTACAAATGTTGCACACACTGACATACGTTGAACAGTCACATATGTTTCATATAACCAGTTGTCTACAGTTGCGTAACGATGCCACAGAAATACGGGTATTGCCAACACTAGAAGCCGTAAGCTTATATGTAGAGCTTGTGCTTGCAAGGATGGTAGCCCTGGATAGGGCTACGTAAACCAACTACAGTGGATGGCACTTAGTATAGAATTCACGTTAACCCGACATGACTCCTTTATCAAAGGAGTAAGTATGTAATGTGTTTAAAGTTAGACAGCCAGCACTGCAACCACAGTTGACGTTTCACCAACATTACGCCTGCATAGGATCTTTTACAAAGCAGTTTCGAGACCTTACGTGGCTCTGTGGCAGAATACTTGATTGCCACGCACAATGCTTGGGTTCGATTCCTGCTGGGACTCTGATTTCTATTCTTTGCATTCGTCGCGTCAACGCCGCCGATGTCAGTTTTTCTTAACCCTGTCGCCTTTAAGTTACCAGTATCAACGCCACCGATGTCACTTTCTCTTGACGCCCTCGCATTTAAATTACCAATGTCTGTTCTCGCCGTTCGTGGGTAGACATAAATTGTCAAACTCCTGTGGCGCATAGCCGCATACCGCGGCCCGTGGTATACGGGTGTGAGCCACATGTGTCTGAAGAAATGAATTTGACGACGTACACGGCGCAATTTTTACTTTATTCAAATCACGACCAGCCAGAAGTATTCGTCAAATCCTCTTACCTTGCCATACTAACTTTGGTCGACCTCAAGTTAAGGAGGCGATCGCGAGAGCATCCAGACGTAGGCGGCTCGATAGATAGATAGATACGTAGATAGAAACGCTCGAAGTGCTTGCAGTACGCAAAGAAATGCTTCGCATTTAAAAAAACGCCAGGCCTGCGCGGAACGCGCAGCACAGTCACAGCGAAAGCTGGGAGAGCAGCCTTTCTAGAGCCTTTTTTTATTTTTTTATTATATTAAGTTTTATTGGCGCAAGGGCATCTGAGACCAAAGAGCGCCAGTACAAGTATTTTGTCTTTTCATGTTATTAGTCTGGAAATAATTTAAAATAAATGCTTTGCAGGGCATATCTATGAAATGTATAAAAAGTGCAGTGCGTGTAAGATGAGTGTTACTCTGTTACAAGGCCTTCAATTCTTTGACAGCAGTCTCATGGTAATGAGTCGGCAGGGTCCGAGACCCTCACTGCCCAGTCCTTGCTTCAGCAAGAACTGTGAAAGCTCAGACGTACATTTTGAGCAACAGGCGGTACCTCACACGTGAGGTCTAGCCTGGTGACTAGGATGGAATGATACCATTGCTAAAAATTTAACTTTCGCGAGATAATTAAAAACTCTTTTAAGGCTAAACATTGAATCTGGTGTTAAAAACAGCGCGGGGTGAAGCGGAATACGATATCGGTAGAGCTCCCTAAAAATGAGTCAGCCGCTCTTGGAGAAGTCCGGGGCATTCAACGAGGACATGCAAAACGGTTAGATTCTCTCCACAGTGTATACATATCGGTGGATCAGTGCCTGTGAGAAGGTGTTTATGTGTGGCATAAGTGTGGCCTATTCTAAGCCGTGCTATGGTGACTTCTTTGAATCTGTTGAGTTTTTGTGGGATAACTTTTCTTAGTTGCGGTTTTAATAAATGCAGCTTGTTGTCAACTTGTTTGTCCCATTCAGCCTGCCAGTGGCTGCGTAGCCCTCTACGTACAGTAGGTTTTAAGTCCACACCAGGAACAGAGCTTATGTCTATAGCGTGCCGACTAGCAGCTTCTCGGGCATTCTTGTCCACTATTTCATTGCCCGCGATCCCAGAATGACCTGGCACCCAGCATAAAACAACAGAGAGATTTCGGTTGTAAGCTGCATGGATTTCTTTGAGAAGCTTGTTAAAGACAGGATTTTTGTTGTACTTGCCAAAAGATAGGGCAGTAACAACGCTCAGAGAGTCTGTGTACACTACAGCTCTTTGTATTTTGTGTTGTACAATGTGCTGAATGATAAGCAGGATACCATATGCTTCAGCCGTGAAAATGCTGGTATGCATGTGCAAGGTTTGGTATCAGAGAAGCTCTTTTGGCCGTAGGCTGCACAGGATACGGATGTTTGAGTCTTTGAGCCATCAGAGAAGAAGGCGGCTGATCGATATTTGTGCTCAAGGGCCAAGAAATGTTGTTCAATGAGCGCATTGGGGCAGGTTTTCCTTTTGAGGTCTTTAAAGGACCAGTCACAAGCGACCGGACACTGCTGCCAGGGAGGAACGATTTCAGCGTGGTCACTTTCCTGTAAATCCGCGAAACGAATTCCAAGTTTTTCAACGACTGGTTTTATTGCCACCGGAAACGGTGGTGCGATAGAAGGACGGTTAATGTATAGCTGAGTTGTGGAGACGTCATTCAAAAGTGCTTTGCATGGGTGCTGCTTCAGAGACATGGTTCTTATTGCATAGGTGACTCCTAGATATGTGCGCTGATAGTCCAGCGGCCACTGATCCGACTCTGCATAAAGACTTTGTACAGGGCTGGTACGGAATGCTCCAAGTGCCAGGCGTATACCTAAATGGTATACAGGGTCCAATACTTTGAGAGCCGTCTTTGAAGCTGACTGGTATACTATGCAACCATAATCGATGCGCGACAGAACCAGGCTTCTAAACAGAGATATGAGACAATACCTGTCTGTGCCCCACGACTGATGAGATAAAATCTTTAAAAGGTTCATGGTCTGAAGGCATTTTAGCTTCAATTGTTTTATGTGCTGGATGAAGGTGAGCTTAGCATCAAAAACTACGCCGAGGAATTTTTGTTCTTTTGCAGTGATTAAGCTTTGTCCATTCATTAGTATGCAAGGATCAGGGTGTATACCTCTTCGCCTGGAGAACAGCACACAAGTAGTCTTGTCAGTGTTAAACTTAAAACCATTTTCGTCAGCCCATTTCGCAAGGCGGTTAACACCTAACTGTATCTGGCGTTCGCATATAGTCAAGTTACACGATTTGAAGCTGATTTGGATGTCGTCCACATAGACTGAATACGATATCGCAGGTGGCAGAGCAGAGCGAAGAGAGTTCCTTTTAACTATAAAAAGTGTGCAGCTCAATACTCCTCCTTGCGGTACTCCATTTTCTTGAAGAAATGTGCGAGACAATACACTGCCTATTCTTACACGGAACTTTCTTTCAGATAGGTAATCTCGTAAGATGTGTATCAACCTACCACCTATTCCAAAGGACGATAAGTCTTGCAAGATTCCGTATCGCCAGGCCGTATCATACGCCTTTTCTAGGTCAAAGAACACAGAAAGACAGTATTGGTTGTGTACAAATGCATCACGTATATATGACTCGAGGAGGACAAGATTATCCAGTTGTAGACCTAGCTCTGCGAAAGCCAGATTGGCAAGGGTCCAATATACCGTTATATTCTAGATAATAGACTAAACGGCGGTTAATCATTTTTTCAAGCACCTTGAGTAAGCAGCTTGTGAGTGCAATAGGCCTGTAACTATTCACCGAGGAAGGATCTTTGCCCTGTTTGAGGATTGGTAGGACTATTGCTTCTTTCCAGGCAGAGGGTATGTTGCCAGTATCGAAAATCTTGTTGTAAAGGCCTAAAAGGCAGTTTAGGGTTTCGTCGGGGAGATTTTGAATCATTTCGTAGGTGATTGTGTCAGCACCAGGGGCTGAACTTCCCACAAGAACCAAGGGCAAGCTTCAGTTCATGGAGTGTTAGTAGTTGATTGTATCCATCTGATACAGGCTTGCTCGCGCGCAGAGGTACACTTTCAGCTACTCTTTTATGGTGTAGGAACTTGGCGGTATAATTTCCCTGAGCTTGATATTTTTTTGAAGTGTTCGCCAAGAGTGTTTGCTTGTTTTTCTATTGTATCGCATGAGTCATTGACCATAGGGAAAGGATTCGGCCGGTTTCCTTTGAGTTTATGGACCCTATTATACACCTTGCTGGCATCTGTGTAAGAGTTTATTGAGGATATGTAGCGCGTCCAGCTTTCCCTTTTGGCTATACCGACGGATACGTCTGCCCATTCGCTTTGCAACTTTTGAAGTTTACCAAGTTTTCTACTGTTGGGTAGCGAGAAAAATATCCCCATGCTTTGTTTTTGGCGTTTTTTTGCGATTTCACACTCATTATTCCACCATGGTTTCGCATTGACTTTGTTAGCGCTAGACTGAGGTATGCACTTTTTGGCTGAGGTGAGGATATATTCAGAGATATAGTTAGCCATCTCTTCTACATCTAGGTGGTCCACCTCTTCGAGGCGAAGTATGCATAGCTCTCTAAATTTCACGCAGTTTGCACCGCGAAGGTTCCATTTTTTTAGGGTAAGCTGGTCCGTCATGCCATTGTCTTGTTTCTAAAAGAGTAGGGAAATGGTCACTCCCATATGGATTATTAATAACTTCCCTTCCAATGTAGGTAAGGTAGAAGTGACGGTGACCCGATGGCTAAATCTATGCATGAATATGTATTAGTGTGGTACTGTAGTATGTTGGCTCTGCCTTGTTGAAGAGACAGGCTCCAGATGAGAGAAGAAAATTTTCTATTGCGCGACCTCTCGTATCACATCTAGTATCGCCCCATAACGCACTGTGAGCATTAAAATCTCCAATTAAAACATATGGTTCTGGAAGCTGATCAATCAGCTTTTCAAACTCTATTTTGTCGAACCTTTCGCCGGGGGGTATATAGATGGAGCAAACAGTTATCAGATGATTGAATAAAATAGCCCGAACAGCCACAACCTCGAGAGAGCTTTGTAGGGCAATGTGCTGGCATGGAACGGTCTTTTGCGCAATGATTGCTACACCTCCTGATGAGTTGCCACTATTTCGATCTTTACGAAAAACCACGTATTGATTTAAGAAATTCCTATTAGTTGACTTTTAGATGTGTTTCTTGAACAGAGAACACTCTTGGCTGATAATCATTTAGTAAGTCTTTGATATCATCTAGGTTATGAAATAGGCCCCTGGCATTCCATTGTAATATTTGTGTGGACATATTGAGGAGAAGATTGTATGGGTTCTGTGTTCAGATGCACGTGTTAAGGATATCTATGTATGTGCACAAGGGAGGTAACCCTTCAGGTTACCGATCCCTTTGGCGTGGAGCAGTTACGGGATGTTTTCCTTTTCTTATTGCGCTCCAAAGAGCGCTGATCTTTGGGCATCGACGACGCTGGTGTTCGTCCGTCGACCTCCATAGCCTTATCTGAGGCACTGGAAGATCGAGGACCGGGCACCGAGACTTTCGTCTCCTGCCTTGGAGTTCGGATCAGCTTTGGGACCTGTGGAGCCAAAGGCTGAGGACCTGTCTTCGAAGTTGATGGCGCAGCAGTAGCGGCTGCCACCTGGGGGGCGGGCGAGGTACCGACCGGGACACTGTTGGTGACCGCGGTAGACTGCCGAGACATTTGTGACGCTGCCCCCCGTCGCGCCACCTCGGCAAAACTGGTGTGATCAAGGTATGAGAGTCGCTTCCTTGCTTCATGAAATGTGATGTTTTCTTTTTACTTTTAGGGAAATGATTTCTTTTTTCTATCTTCCATTTAGGACATGTTCTGGAGTAGGCTGGATGGCTTCCATCACAGTTCACACAATGTGCGGGTTGAGTCGCAAACGTCAGATGTGTGTTCATTGGAACTGCATTTCGCACATGTCTGCTTTCCACGGCAGGTCTGGGATCCGTGCCCGTATCGCTGGCAGTTATAGCACCGCCGAGGATTTGGGATGTACGGCCTCACACGAAGTTTGATGTACCCTGCATCTAGTGTGCTAGGGAGGACACTTGTATCAAAGGTTAGTATGATGTGCTTGGTGCGGATTTGCTCATTGTTTCTACGGATTAGGATTCTTTCCACTTTTATAACATTTTGATCCCGGAGACCATCTAGAAGTTCTTCATCGCTAAGGTCCAAGAAGTCGTCTTCCGAGATTACGCCACGGCTCGTGTTCATTGTTCGATGTGCAGACATGGTGACTGCTACGTCACCTATGCATTTCAGGTCATTCATTTTCTCAAATTGTTCTTTGTCTTTCAGTTGAAGAAGTAGGTCACCGTTACTCATCTTTGTGGCCTTGTAGCCTGGTCCGATTGCATTTCCGAGGCATTTCGCTACCAAGAAAGGGGGACAATTTGCGAGCACTTGTGCTGCCCTCACTATGAATTACGTGGTACTTCGGAAAGTTGTCACTGTTCTTCTGAAAAAAAATTGAAATGTTGCTTTGGTGCGCCCTCTTTTCTGGAGGGCGATCATCGACAAAAGAAGCCTGTTTAGCCATAAGAGAAGTGAATGTGTTCGGCAACAGCGCCAACCGCCCACCAAGGAGCCCAACAAGGGGACGCGGCAAAACTTGAAAAGTTCGCACAACGCCAGCAGTACGCTATCACTATAACCAAATATGTGTAGCCAAGGTTGGACACCCACACAAGGTTAACCCTCGCCGCCTGGAAAATTGGAAGTGAATGGAAGAGACAAGAGGACAGGAAAGAATGAAAGAGAGAGAGAAAGACGAAGATGTAGGGAGAGAAGGAGACAGGAAAAGGCGACTGCCGATTTCCCCTGGGTGGGTCAGCCCAGGGGTGCCGTCTACGTGAAGCCGGGGCCAGCAGGGTTGCCTCCGCCGGGGGGCCTTAAAGGTCCAATCACCCGGCGTCGGCTCAACCCCCAGGATCCCCCTTTTCCCCGGACACGGCTCAGCCACGCACGGCTAGGGCGTGGGAGGGGGGCTGAACCCCCCCCCGTTAGCTCGGGTCCGTGGTGTCGCCACACACCAAACGCCTGCTTGCGCAGACGCCCCTGCGGGGCTAGAGCCTTTTTTAAACACTCTTGGGGCAACTACTACAAGCTCACTTGCATGGTACACACTACACCATAAATCATCATAATTTTGGTGTAGTAGGGAAGCGTCCACTATGACATTATTCGTCATTCATCAGAAAAGCGCGGTACCCACTACACTCTTGTAACGCATTATGCGCACTTTGTTGATCCTGGGGCTGACGGCGATGAAGAATTATGCCTGAGGCTTTTGTAATGGGTTGGAGCATTGAACGACCCAATCGTTACGCAAAAAGCATTGTGTGACGCCTCGTTGTTACTTTACTGTTCTAAAACGCGATTCCTTGCCCGACATGAAGCCTGCATAGGGTCAGTTTGCAACGCAGTTTCAAGCACCGGCGTAGCTTTGTGGTAGAGTGCCGGGCTACCACGCAGAGTGCCCGGGTTCGATTCCCAGTGTGTCATAGGTATTTTTCATTTATTTAGTTTTTGTCTTATTTCGTGCAATAGTGGTTACGGACACCGGCGGCAGCGGCGGACAACTACGGCGCGAAGACGGCGCTTGTGATCTCGTAAGAGCTTTTACACTAAAATATCCAGGATGAAACGGGATCGCACCTGTGTCCTCTCCGTCGCAACCCGGTATATAACCATAAATACATGCCGTTGCTTTAAACTCCTTCGCAAAATGATCCCCTACAGGCTTCATATCGGAGGAACGACGTTGACATGTACTACAGCGTGGTAAAATAACCCGGCGTCACACAATGCGAAGTGAGTAACGAGGCGTTCCACAATTCTATCTGCATAACTAGTGGCTCGTTGAGTGCTTCTAACCCATTACTAAAAGCTCAGCCATAATTCTCCATCGTTATCAGCCACGGCATCAACAAAGCGCACACAATGCCTGACAGGTGTGTCGCAACTACCACACTTCTCCCAGAATGACGAATAAGGACATATTAGATGCTTCCTTGCTTCACAAAAAAATATGATGATTTATAGAATAGTGGATACCTCGCAAGTGCACTTGCATTCGTTGCCAAGCGATCATGTTAAGATATTTAATATAGCGCGGTAGGACAGTAAAATAACGACCGGGCGTCACACAATGCGTATGACGTCATTAGGGGGTCGTGTAAAGCATCCAACCCATTACAGAGGACTAAGCCATATTTCTTCATTGTCATCACTAGAAGCTCGTGTCCCCTTTGTGGGGAAGTAGCTAACTTAGAGCATATGCTCTGGCGATGCCCCTCGTTACTGGGCAGTGAACAAGCCGACCCAGCCAAGTGGAGCTCCGCCATCAGAAGCCCCAACAAGGGGGATCAGCTTTGGGCCGTCCAGAGAGCCCACGATGCGGCGGTCAGGCTAAGCCTGCCCGTCCCAACGTGGGAGAAGCCCCACTGCGCGCTAGTCGCGTCTCTCAGGACTATATTTAATAAAGTTCCACCATCCATCCATCCATCAGCCACCGCATCAAAAAATTGCACGTGGTGCCTTACAGGTGCGTAGCGGGAACCTCGCTTCTCCCAGAATAACGACTAATGGCGTAGGGGGTGCTTCCCTACTTCACAAAACGTATGATCATATATGGCGTAGTGGGTTCCTTGCAAAGATACGTGTGGTAGTTGGCCCGAGAGAGCTTACAAAAGGTTCTTGAAAGGCGGCTCTTCCAGCTCTTGCTGTGACTGTGCTGTGCGTTCCGCGAATGCCTGGTGTTTATTTTATTTTTTATTTTTTTTGTTTTGTTCGTTCTTCAACAAACGAAAACTTGCACTCGGCGTACTATAGAACTAATCCTAATTTTACGTGGCCAAATACAAATCCAAATCTTGTAGAGCTAATCCTAACGTGGCCATTTTCTGCTTTTCCCTTCTGGCACAATGTTTGAGAAAGTGGCTAAACCTTAAAAGCGTCTCGTGAATACAATTTAATGAGAACTAACAGACAATGATGCCAAGGAAAGTATAGGGGATACTATTAGAAGTAATTGTAATGTAAATGTCAAGAAAGAAAAGTGGACGAAAATATAACTCGCCACCAGCAGGGACCGAACCTGCGACCTTCGAATAACGCGTCCGATGCTCTACCACTGAGCTACGGTGGCGGTCATCCCTCCGTCCGCTTTATAGGGTATATATGTGCATTTAAACGGCGGAACGTGTTAGCGCCGCCTGTTGCCATTGCGACGAGTGTGGAACACTCTTTTTGCCTGTTGGTGCCACGTAGCACGTGATCTTATTACGAGCTTGCAGCTAACTAATCATCCCTCGCATACTACCTAAAGGCACCAAGTCTGCCAGAACGAGACCCTCGCTATGAATGAAGAAAAGAAGGGTAAGTTTAAGCGCTCGTTTGCTTTGTTAAACACAATAATAATTAGAACTAACAGACAATGATGCCAAGGAAAGTATAGGGGATATTATTAGAAGTAATTGTAATGTAAATGTGAAGAAAGAAAATTGAACGAAAAGATAACTTGCCACCGGCAGGGACCGAACCTGCGACCTTCGGTCCCTGCCGGTGGCAAGTTATCTTTTCGTCCACTTTACGCTATCCACTTACGCTACAAAAGAAATATCTAAGAGCGTCGGGTTCTGCATTGTCGGCACTTGCAGCGCATCGCTCACACACGAATACGTACAATTGTGACAGTTGTTAGTTCACGCTTGTCGTGTTCATACCTTCGCGTTCTCGTCAGGGGCGGATACAGGTCGCTTGATGCGGCACTGGAGAGGGGGGCGGTTCAGGACTTTTTTTGTTCTTAGTAGCACCAAAACCCCATCATAGCATAAATACTATTGATGAGTGCTCACAGTACTATAACTCATTTGTCCTAATTGGTGATAGGAGGTGGACGACAAGCACTGAAGAGGGGGAGTTGCTGACACAGGCTTTGGGGGGGGGGGGGGGCGATCTGGTTCTTGTCGAGCGTCCGTCTTTGTGCTTCAGCGGCGCGCTACAAGTATGAAGCTGCTTGTTGTTCTTCGTGTGACACTCTAATTCCTTGATATCGCATTGATTGCTTCGCTCTTCAGGAGAAACTGCGACTTTTTTTGTAAATATCAAAACCCTTCAATTGCGTGGATTACGGGGGGTTTAGACACCCTTGGAAATGGCCCTAAAGGATATGGGGGAAACGCAGTCACTTTCACCACTATATGCGTAACTTAAGGTTGCATAGAACAAACAAACTGATATACAGACGAATCATGCAGGAGTAACCAGTGGAACTACGCAGGCTTTAAAATATACCGTTATAGTAGCAGCTCGCGCACATAATTGGCTCCATTTCCGCATTCCGACCAGGACGTCCAAAGCAACATAGTAAAACGGAAAGAGCGGACACCCTCACTGAACGATGCGGCCCACATCATCATCATCATCATCAGCCTGTCTACGCCCACTGCAGGGCAAAGGCCTCTCCCATGTTTCGCCAATCAACCCGGTCCTGTGCTTTCTGCTGCCACGTTATACCTGCAAACTTCTTAATCTCATCTACCCACCTAATTTTCTGTCTCCCCCTCACGCGTTTGCCATCTCTTGGAATCCAGTCAGTTACCCTTAATGACCAGCCCCTGAAACTTCGTAAAGTAGCGACATATGTGGCAAAAAGCGTGCCTTCTCTCATTTCTTCCTCCTCCGAACTCTCCGACACTGACGCCGCGTTGGTATTGGCCAGATATCGTCACGTGGGACCGCGCGCAGCGTTCGTTTGCTTACAGTCGCTCTCGACTACCACCTTTGCTCTTGAAGCGCGGACTCGCTGGTGCACAGCGCATCTGTTTTACTGATACGCACTACTCCTTGCGTGCGCGTTGTGCTGTTAAATGCTCTTCACCTAAGATTGACGTCGCTGTTGGTTGTCATGGGCGGCCGTTGCGCTTTCTGATGCCAGAACAAGTCTAGTGACGCCCTTGTGGCGAAATTGGGACCTGTTTAAATCTGAAGCATCTTATGGCGAAGCTTAATCCGGTGGTGGTGGTGGTGGTGTGCCGCGTGCCCACCCTTACTCCGCATGCGCAACCCCTTTAAAAAAATAAAAATAAAAAACCTCCTCTCCCCCTCTCTCTCCTTAGGCATCCCTCCCCGCGGCAACCACACCCTCACTGCGCATGCGCCTCCCCTCCTCTCTCCCCTCTTACACTCCCCCCCCTCTCTCCTCTAGGCATCCCTGCCCGCGGCGTCTACACTCCCACTGCGCATGCGCGTCCCCCCCTCTCTCTCTCCTCTCCTACGCTCCCCCCTCTCTTCTCTAGGCATCTCTGCCCGCAGCGTTCCACACTTCCACTGCGCATGCGCGCCCACCCTCTCTCTCTGCTCTCCTACGCTCTCCCCCTCTCCCTCTCTCCCTCTCTCGCCTCGCAACGCCGACACAGGCAGCGTCTGCTAGCGAGTTTCTTGGTTGAAAAAACCGACTGCTCGCGCTGCACAACCGTTCACTGGCCACCCCGTATATATGGCAATGGATCTTGACCTCCAAGGTGGTGCCGGTGGGAGATTTCTCCTGTGCGTTGTTGAACAATAAAAATTCGCAGCGTGCGCGTTAACTAAAAGCGGACTGCGGGTCTCTGTGTCCAGTCGGAGTCTTCTGTCTCTCATTGCCCATTAGCAGCGATTGGCATGTTCCAGTAGGAAACACTGCTCCATCACTGCCTGCTTTGCGCCTCCCCAGTTTTCTCTCCTGCGCAACGCTGCGATGAGCGCCAGCGTCAACGCCGCCGCCAGTGTAAGCGTTAGCGCCCGCTGCTTCACATCTACACATGGTTCCCTTTAGCGGGAGATGGTGTAATTTTTTTTGTTCACGCCGGGCCCTGTCAAGCGACAAAAGTGTCAAGAAAACTCACGCTTCTACCGCGGTCTCTTCGCGACATCGATGACCATTGGCGAATGCCCTCATACCAGAAAGGACGGCACAAAGAAATGAATACGTGGTCAGCTGTGTGACTGTGTCCCACAGCATTACGAAACAGTTCCTGTGCTGTCATTTAGACTTAATTTGTGTGAGCGAGACCGAGAATTTGTGTGACCCCCAGCGGAGTATGCAGCTGTCACACCACCTGCTGTGCGCGCCGCTCCGTACAGAATTCCTAGAGGAAAGGACGGGGGGGGGGCGTAGGAGAGGAGAGAGAGGGGGGAGGGGACGTGCATGCGCTGTGGGGGTGGGGGGACGCGGGAGCCACTCCTTTGAGTAGAGGATTCCTAAAGGAGAGAGGGGGGAAAGGACGCGCATGCGCTGTGGGGATGTGGGACGCCGGAGCCGCTCCGTAGAGTAGAGGATTCCTAGAGGAGAGAGGGGGAGAGGACGCGCATGGGCTGTGGGACGCGGGCGCCGCTCCGTAGATTAGATGATTCCTAGAGGAGAGAAAGGGGGTGAGCGTAGGAGAGGATCGGGGAGGGGACGCTTCGTAGAGTAGAGGATTCCTAGAGGAGAGAAAGGGGGTGAGCGTAGGAGAGAAAGGGGGAGGGGACGCGCATGCGCTGTGGGACGCGGGAAGGAGGGACGGACTAAGCCCCTTCCAAACACATGCAAGCAAGATCAAGGAATGGGGTCAACCTGGGCGACAGACACCACCTGCCTAGCCATTGCTAAGCAGCCTCTCTGTGCTCTCGGCCATGACTCTGATGATTGTAGTAGGGTTGACGGCCTTCATATTACTACAGTGTTCTGGTTCGCATAATGGGTGCTTGCCTACTTCATGAAAGTGGCCGGACGCGGGACGCGGGACGCGGGACGGCGGACGCGGGACGGGGGGACGCGGGACGGACAGAGCCCCGAGCATAAGATGGTTCGCATCTAAAAAATGTTCGAGCCAGAACGAGCCAAACACTAATGTGACACATTCATAAAGGGCCACACCCAACTGAGTACCGACTTCGCTAGGTTACCCATTATTCAACTACAATTCACGTTTCATGTGCTGTGATGACATGAATTTACTGACAAAATATTGTTAAGCAGGTTCTAACATATTGTCGGTAGCAAACAGTTTGCGCTTTGCCATTTAGAAAAAGGAACTTCTAAGTTGGCGCAGGTTAGTAATTCAAAAATTATTTATTCACTTCAGCAACTCAATGTCTTTAATGCAAGGCACTACTCAAGAGGGCCGTCAAAGCGTAGCAGCTCTAGGCTGCGCGCACAACAGTCTTCGAGGACAGGACAAATTGAAATGCGGAGGTTTTGAGAAAGGTAACTACGAACATGGGCGATAGATTTACTCTAAAAACAAATACGTGTGACAGAAATAAAGAAGCACCAGCCTACTACTGTCTGTAAATGGCGCATAAGATGTGGCTCATTATGGATCTAAAACAGATTGGCATTCAGCCTGTCGGTTAAGCTTCAATGCGCAAATCAAAGCTTGTGCATCATACAAAATAGGACATCGCTCAAACGAGCCATTTCAAAAAAGAATTCCCCATTTCCCGCTAAAGGGAACCATGTGTGGATGCGAAGCAGCGGGCAGATAATTAGCTTGAGCGGGAGGAACGTCGCCGCTCTCATTTCACGGCAGCGGTCCGGGCGCTCATCGCGGCGCTGCACAGGAGAGAGAATGAGGCGCGCGCGCTTCGTCATTTTCATACCGCGGAACTACCGTGGCGCCCCCAGCGGAGTATGCAGCTGTCGCACCACCTGTCATGCGCGCCGCTCCGTAGATGATTCCTGGAGGAGAGGACGGGGGGGGACCGTAGGAGAGGAGAGAGAGGGGGGAGGGGACGTGCATGCGCTGTTGGGGGTGTGGGACGCGGGAGCCGCTCCGTAGAGTAGAGGATTCCTAGAGGAGAGAGAGGGAGAGGACGCGCATGCGCTGTGGGGATGTGGGACGCCGGAGCCGCTCCGTAGAGTAGAGGATTCCTAGAGGAGGAGAGGACGCGCATGTGCTGTGGGGATGGGGGGACGCGGGCGCCGCTCCGTAGAGTAGATGATTCCTAGAGTAGAAAAAGGGGGTGAGCGTAGGAGAGGATAGGGGAGGGGACGCGCATGCGCTGTGGAGGGTGTGGGACGCGGGGGCCGCTCCGTAGAGTAGAGGATTCCTAGAGGAGAGAAAGGGGGTGAGCGTACGAGAGAGAGGGGGGAGGGGGACGCGCATGTGCTGTGGTGGTGTGGGACGCGGGAAGGAGGGACGGACTAAGCCCCCTCCAAACACATGCAAGCAAGATCAAAGAATGGGGTCAACCTGGGCGACAAACACCACCTGCCTAGCCATTGCTAAGCAGCCTCTCTGTGCTCTCGGCCATGACTCTGATGACTGTGGTAGTGGTTGACGGCCTTCATATTACTACAGTGTTCTGGTTCGCATAATGGGTGCTTCCCTACTTCATGAAAGTGGCCGGACGCGGGACGGGGGACGCGGGACGCGGGAGGGACGGACAAAGCCACGAGCATAAGATGCTTGGCATCTAAAACTACGCTCTGCTGGAGCCCTGTAATACACATTATTTAAAGCGACGACCGTTAGCGTGATGGCGATTAGTTGTACTCGGAGTAGTTACACCACTAATTCTCACTAGAGACCGGATTGTAGGCAAATGCCTATTTTGTTCCTTGCGTTCCTATCGCACCACTTTGATATATGAGCATGAATAAGAGGTTAAGAAGTGCTTTTATAGTGTTTTTATAGTGCCTATAAATGCCTATTTTCGGCGTTCATGCCTAAATGCCGATAAGTGCTTATAAAGCCCTATTTTCAAGATCGGCGCCTATATGAACACTATTTAAGCTCAAATTTCGTTTTCGAGTGTGGTTTGTGACTGTTATTCATGTCACAGGGCAAGATTGACCTTTCCGGAACTCCACAAGGTTCAACAAAGTTCTCTAGTTCAACCAACTTCCGAAAAACAATCGATAGCAGCTGTGAAATGGGACGTGGCGGCCACCACACGCGACAGCGTCGACATGGTGCGAGCGGTTGGAGGAGAGGAAACGACGCCATGTCTGCAGCCCTAAATGGGAGCACGTCTCAGCGTCTTCAGGGGAATGAGGAGTGAAAAAAAATTACACCATCTCCCGCTAAAGGGAACCATGTGTAGATGTGAAGCAGCCGGCGCTAACGCTTACATTGGCGGTGGCGTTGACGCTGGTGCTCATCGCAGCGTTGCGCAGGACAGAAAACTGAGGAGGCGCAAAGCACGCAGTGATGGAGCGTTGTTTCCTACTGGAACATGCCAATCGCTGCTAATGGGCAATGAGAGACAGAAGACTCCGACTGGACACAGAGACCCGCAGTCCGCTTTTAGTTAACGCGCACGCTGCGAATTTTTATTGTTCAACAACGCACAGGAGAAATCTCCCACCGGCACCACCTTGGAGGTCAAGATCCATTGCCATATATACGGGGTGGCCAGTGAACGGTTGTGCAGCGCGAGCAGTCGGTTTTTTCAACCAAAAAACTCGCTAGCAGACGCTGCCTGCGTCGGCGTCGCGAGGCGAGAGAGGGGGAAGCGTAGGAGAGGAAAGAGAGGGGGGGAGACGCGCATGCGCAGCGGGAGTATGGACGCCGCGGACAGGGATGCCTAGAGGAGAGAGAGGGAGCGTAGGAGAGGAGAGAGAGGGGGGGGACGCGCATGCGCAGTGGGAGGTAGACGCCGCGGGCAGGGATGCCTAGAGGAGAGAGGGGGAGCGTAGGAGAGGAGAGGGAGGGGGGACGCGCATGCGCAGTGGGAGTATGGACGCCGCGGGCAGGGATGCCTAGAGGAGAGAGGGGGGAATGTGGGAGGGGAGAGAGGAGGGGAGGCGCATGCGCAGTGAGGGTGTGGTTACCGCGGGGAGGGATGCCTAGAGGAGAGAGAGAGGGGAAGAGGAGGTTTTTTATTTTTATTTTTTTTTCAAAGGTTTGCGCATGCGCAGTAAGGGTGGTCACGCCGGCACACCACCACCACCACCACCGGATTAAGCTTCGCCATAAGATGCTTCACATCTAATAAATATAGGAGGAAGGAGAGGAGAGTGCCGTCCATGGCCGAGGATGTGCCGAGGGAATTGAAGAACCGCCCTGAAGGCCTGGTTGTGGCGGTGGGAAGGGAACAGGAAGTCCCTCTGTGTAGCCGCGGAAAGTTGCAGAATGAATGCAAAACCGTGGAGACCCGTCAGGGTAAAGGAGAGTGTGGATCAAGAGAAAGAAAAATGTGATGTGCACGCGGCTTTTGTTTTGTTTGTAATTTACTTCTTTAAAGGGCCCCCTCACCAGGTCACAGAAGAAATTGTACTTAGACACTGGAAGCTGTTACGTGCCCAATGGAGAGCAGTGTACCACGATATTTTTTTCAAATTAGATGGTTACGAGCCACGACCATGATACGAAGAGGCAAACTTGAAACCCTTGCCAATCGCCCTGTGTAGCCATCGCAAGCCTAATTCCTTCCCTGCCCTCTTCGGTATCGGAGCCGGAAGTTCGCATGACGCATCCGCATCAACACGTCATGTGCATGCAAGGTCACGTGCGCATGACGCGCCCGAGCAGTATGTCATCAATGTTGTGTCGCTTCGGCATTCTCGGTTGTGTATTGCCTGTTTTTGTGGGATGGATTCCTCAGTGCGCATATGTTTGGAGAGGCTGGCACGGACCATGCATCCTTACCGCTATACACCGCGTCGCGCCGCTGCAATTGCTGTCAGAGACGATGCACCAAAAACACGCCAAGAGTTGTCAGGGCTGGCGCCGGCATGACGCGAGAACGGCGAGAAGACGCACGCATGTGAAACGGAGGCCGATTAGTGTATAGCATCTTGCTGTGATTCGAAATAAAAAATAAAAATAAAAAGGCACTCGCATTCTGTTTGTGTGTTTTATTATTTCTTTCCGCTTTCATTCATCTGCTCAACTACGGATTACACAAATTACACGTCACCTCGAATAATTCTCGCAATGTCACGTGCTATATACGGTGAGCGACGTCAGAGCGCCAATGTCTACGTAAAAGAGCGGCGTGAGAGCAGGACCATTCCTTGTTGCACATCATTCCCCTCCATCTTGGGGCGCGCGCCCGCGAGAAGGGCAAGCGGCGTTCAGTTTGAAATTTCACGTCTTTCCACGATGCGTGTCATTGCAAATCTTGGCAGACGTGATCGTGAGCGCCCAGTGCATGCATTAATTACACTTGTCAGCTCGAAATGCTCAAACCTGGTGAGGGACACTTTAAAGGGGTACTGACACAAAATTTCGCGGCCGAGACAGCCTGCGGGTTCGATTCCCGTGAACATGTGTATATCATCTGCAAAATATCAACAGCGAATATAGCTTGGAAGGTATTTTAAATAATTTTGAAGTTTGCGTGAGCGATCGACTCCCTCGCGCTACTGACACCATCAGAGGTGACCCTTGGTGACCCCCCCCTACTTCCCTCACGTGACCACACTGCAACAAGTTATGATGACGTCATAGCCGCCATTTTTCTTTTGCCGCATTTGTTCCGTCGCCGCGGCGCACGCGTTGAAAGTTTTGTGTTTGGCGACACTGCTGTCCCGTTTCCTATTCGAAAGGACTTCTTGATGCGGACCGTGCGGAAATGCGTCACAGTTCTGTGTGCTGACGTGAACGAGAGCTGCGCACGCTAGGTGGTGATAGTTGCACCCGGCGGCTTGTAGTTTTTCGAGCTCTCTCAAACCGAAACTGAAACTAGTCGGTAATGAGGAGCTTGTAATTAAATATCTGTCGCGCGCTCCAGCAAACGAGCTGCCGTGTTAGGACTGACAGGTCCTCAGCAACACATTGCAGCAAAAAAACGCGAGGCCAAAGTTTTTGTGTCAGTACCCCCCTTTAAGGTGTTCACCGACAGGAGAGAAAATGACCCAACGCGATTAGACCCAGCTAATGCGAGGCATCCCTCCGCGGTCTGGCTATCTCTTCCTGCACTGCCCTTCTCAGCCGTGCCAAAAAGAAAGATGTCCGGTAGTGTGTTCATTTGACGGTGGACATTTGACTTGCCATGCTAGACAAAAAAAAGGAAAGACCGTATCTGCGAACTCTGCGGGAAATGCATGGCTGTGTTCAACCGTCGGCGCCTTTCTGCTGTCATAAACAATAACATTTTCTTGCTTACTGTCGTAGATACAGGTCGCGCAAGTCTCTGTTTGAAATTATTTGAATTTATCTAAAAATTTATTGTGCCTATATTTACGATTTTGGAGGCCTAAAACAGTGTTTTACCTGCCTATTATTGGCGCCTAAAACGCGGTTTTTTAGTGCCTATAAATCCGGCCTCTAATTCTCACTGTGGACAGTCACCGCGACACTGATGACCTTAAAACCAACAAAACGCTTCTAATGCAGTCCACACAGCTTTCCTGTGTAAGTTGATAGCATTTAATGGCAAATACGTTGATTTCCGGGGCTTTGCATGTCAGAACCACGAGATGATCATGAGGCATGCTCTGTCAGGGGACAGTATTGGGGGAAAATGGAAGTTGTGCTCCTTAATCTAAGTACATGGGTGTTCTTGCACTTCGGGAATCGAACCTGCGTCTTCTACCTAAGCAACGCCACGACTTACAGCTATTCTTCCGCGGTGGGTGTGCGACATGTATCTTCGTGACTGGTTGTTTCTTAAATAGGTTACAACACATTCTAGTGTTTGTCTTCCTCTTCGCCCCTCTCCCTCTATTCGTACATACCAATGCCTGCAAAGGTAGTCAGCGCATGCGCAGTCTTTTCTTGCGTCGGATTTCCGCGCTGTTTTCTCTAATGAGTAATTAAGGAGACCACTTAAGAAGTACAACGAAATGTTCCCAAAGTCTTGCCAAGATGACTTCTCCTTTTTCCGGTGAGTGGACTCAGCAAATTACGAGCCGAACCCTGCATTCAACGCGCGTTGCGTTGTATTGAATGGGCATTCAATCGACGGCGTCCCACCATCGTTTGAGAGTTTTTCGAAGGGCTGTTTGCCTACGTAAACAACACAGACTGTCGTGTACGCGCAGGTTGCACAGGCTCTCGGTGAACTCCTCTTGAAGGAATACGGAGACGGCAAGTTCCCGGCGAGCGATTCCATCCGTCACATGACGCGGTGCATGGGAATCAAAAACGTCACCAGTGCCAACGCAGAGGCGATAGCACTCCAGGTGAAATTTTTGTTTCTTAGATATTCGAAGTGGTGCATTTCATAGCTTTCAGAGCTTTTTCCATATTTTTATTGATAAAATTACGCGACGTGACGTCAATACACAGGAAAGCAACGGTCTGAATTATTCAGAATTATGGAATAGTCAATTTATTTGAAATAATATTGGCTATTCCCTAGTCATCACCTGTTGGCGTCGCCCCTGTACTAGCTGCGCCGACAGTGGATGACTTGGGTCAAAATTAAGCTTGCTCCCTCTAAATGCGGGCGCGGGGTTGAAATAATCTGGCCCAAATGGCGCCTCAAATCGATAGGGGAGACTTGAAAACGGGCGCTTTTGGTGGATCATCAGCAGCCCGTGTTTCGTGGCTGTGGTAAGGAATGTTGCGACCTTCCTACGCAGGCACTAGAGACTTTGGAGGACGATGAAGGGGTGGGGTGAAGAGATTCAAGGGAAACTTAACACAGGTTTATTTACATACTTTGCATGGCGAGCATTTTATGTCGGGTGAGCCCATGGGGGCTCATTATGGAGGGTCTTTTTTCCCCACATCCTTAGATGAGAATAGCTCCAAGCTGGGACGGTCCAATTACGCCACGCTGAGCACTATCAAGGTAGCCACGCCAACCCGCCCAGGTCGACGTCCTCGACAAGGACGTAGCCGCCGCACTAGCCCCTTGTAGCATCAAGGGGATCCTTCCTTGAAACGTGAAGGCCGCAGGTCGTAGGGCCACACGCGGACATCTTGGCTCCGAAAGGGTCCGCCGTCCCGAAGCACCTAAGCGCTCGCTTAGCGGGAATGGGTCCTCGTCCGTGCTGACGGAGTTGTCTCCGCAAGCATGATCTGGCGACCGGATGCCTGGTATCACCCTCCTGTGTCGGGCTGCATAGCGGCTCACTTCGCGGCTCGGTAGGAAATTGAAAATGGTTCAAGGGTGGTCAGCAGGCAATGTTCAAAGAACAGAGGATGCCGCTTCCCCTTCGGCGCCGGCGCAAGACATATCACGAAAGACATAAGAGCTGAAACAAACGAATACGCGCCTACGCTTGGTTTGCGCGTCGGACTTGCTCGAATACATAACTGAATTTCGATTGTTCAACTGTGTTTATTCGGAGGGATCACTGTCGAGCCTACTTGCAAAGTTTCTTAACAATTTACAACGTATACGATAGTGTGTAAATTACCTAGAGCACGCATCTAAGGATTAACTTTAGTATTGTAAATTTACATGAACGCTCGCCAGGGTAATAATGACGTGAGAGAAATTGATACGCTATCGCAGCGTGGTAAATAATCGCGAATTCGCCCGTGACTCATGCCGCATGCAGGTGCTGTCGTTCAGCGCGCTGTACGACGCCTACAGCACCGCGGGCGAGACGCGAGACCGGCGGCTTGTGGGCTTCGAGAAGCTCACGCCAGCGCAGCTCTTTTTCGTGGCCGCCTGCTACGCCCGCTGTCCCGGAGGGGCCCACGTCTCCAGCAGCCCATCCCTGCCGCTGACGGACGTGCCACACGAACCCGACTGCGACGACCTCTTCCAGCGTACGGCTCACTTCGCTGGTGCCTTCGGCTGCGACGACCAGGCCTCCACAAAAGCCGGCGATGAGTGCGAACTGTGGCCTGTGTCGCACTGAAGCGCCATCCCTATGCGGTTCAAGAACAGCCAGTGAAGTTGCGCGGTCTACTGGACATGCAGAATGTGCTGCCATTCGCGGACGGCAGTAACTGTGACCACTCGTCACTGGTTTTGACAGTGTCCGCTGTGATAGGCGCTGGAAAGCGGAAGGGGTGGTATAAGACGCCTCCCATGTCATGTATACCATAGGGTCGTGACATTTGATCCCTATTGAAGGAGAACATCACGCAAGCTACCATCTACATGAGTTTTCCTGTACGAATCATAACATTTTGTATCTTATTGCGATTTCGTTGAGTAAAATATTTCCAACCAACCCGTAACTGCCCAAGCCTACAGGACTTTATATTCAAATTTTTCAACTTCGACCATGATCAGAACATGCCTTTGCAAGGTTTTCTCGACCCTGTTCGTAAGCGAGCAGATGTACACGTAGACTGCTGCGCGTGTGTACCATCGTACTATGCAACCCAGTAAATGCATTCTCTTAAATATAGAAAAATAACTTTACGGATAGAATAAGGACAGAAACCTTGATTACGTTCATGGTTTACAGCGCAATAGGACACGTAACGGACTATAATTCTGTCAACAAAATGTGCTATACCTAGAGCATTCCACTATCTTCTCGTTAGTGACGCCCGGTGCGATTCCACGCTTCGGCAACGCAATGTTACATGTATTCGCGAGACTACTCGCCCGACATGAGAAACATAAGGTCTTTTTCCCGAATGATTTCGAGCGTTGGCGTGAACTGTGGCAGATCACTGGATTGTCACACACAATAGACTTAACCAAATTGGCATTTTAACTTGCGGCAATCACCAAGTTTGCCGACAGCAAAAGCCTTTTTTACGCGCCTCTTTTAGCAACAGAAAACTTCCTATTATTTACCAAAATTAATAGACGATTGTCACACTTCGTACGTTTTTTTCGTAACAGAACGGCAGCATAACTATTTTTATTGAAAAAAAAATGGAGGTGTCGACATTTCTTGTCGACAACGAATTGAGGCTAGCAGCAGCAGCTAACTCTTTTGGGTCCGATCTCGCGTAACTCATCAAAACGCTAGCTTAATGACATGCAGTCGCTCCAGGGACCGAAGTAGTTTTCATGCTGTCAGTCCTCTGAACGCTAAATGCACGGCAAGTTTACGAGCCGCCTTCTGATACCTGACGACATAGCGCGCGCGCCAGCCCTCGCCACCGCGCCGTTATCAGTATAGTTTGCGGTTGCTTCTCCAGTGACTCTACCCCCTATTTCGAATGTTCGCTAACACAGAACAATGATTTTTCGCTCACAATCAAAGACACCGACACCGGCATTTCTGCCAAACAGGTTGTTTAGTGCTATCGCGTTAATATTGTCTTCCGTTATCTGAATTCAAGCGTTCTCCTTTTAAAACAGCCCACTAATCGTCGGCAGATATGAGCGCAAGGAACATACGTGATCTAGTGAAGCCAATAGTCATCACAGATAGCAGAATCTTCAAAGAAGTGTCGAAGGACCTTCTTAGCTCTATGGGGAACCTCTCATAGCCATGGGCCTAGTATTTTGGCTAGTAATAACATTCGTTCCGAGCCCAGTACATAGGGCTCCTGTTCGAGTCGCTGCCTGTGTGTGTTGTGCTTGAAACAGTCGAGCAAAACAGGTGAAATAAAAAAATGCGCCCACCTCCCCGAAGGGAATCGTGAGGAAATGCGAATGCATTTCGCGCGCGCTTCACTCCATTTATATATGGTGGTTGTGGTTCGAAGAAGGAAAAGGCGCCTGATTTCTGCAGCCCGGTAGGGAGCAAGGCGCAGCGGCCTTTTTTTCTGCTTTTTCTTGTTTTTTTAATTGTTTTTATTTATTTTTTTTATTTTTTTTTCATGTATAGCTCCGCCGAGCTCCGCCGCAGTCCGCTTTTAGTTTTCCCGCACGCTGCGAATTTTTATTGTTCAACAACGCACAGGAGAAATCTCCCACCGGTACCACCTTGGAGGTCAAGATTCATTGCCATATATACGGGGTGGCCAGTGAACGGTTGTGCAGCGCGAGCAGTCGGTTTTTTCAACCAAGAAACTCGCTAGCAGACGCTGCCTGTGTCGGCGTCGTGAGGCGAGAGAGGGAGAGGGGGGAGCGTAGGAGAGGAGAGAGAGAGGGGGGGGGCGCGCATGCGCAGTGGGAGTGTGGACGCTGCGGGCAGAGATGCCTAGAGAAGAGAGGGGGGAGCGTAGGAGAAGAGAGGTGGGACGCGCATGCGCAGTGGGAGGTGCACGGCGCGGGCAGGGGATGCCTAGAGGAGAGAGGGGGGAGCGTAGCAGGGGAGAGAGGAGGGAGGCGCATGCGCAGTGAGGGTGTGGTTGCCGCGGGGAGGGATGCCTAGAGGAGAGAGAGGGAAAGAGGAGGTTTTTTGTTTTTTTTGAAAGGGTTTGCGCATGCGCAGTAAGGGTGGTCACGCCGCACACCACCACCACCGGATTAAGCTTCGCCATAAGATGCTTCACATCTAACACCTGCCGGCGCGCACACCTCCTCAACCTATCCCTCCTCCTCCTCCTCCGCGGACAACGCCAACGCCGCACAACGCCGGATGCCTGACATAGCCCTGACTATGAAATGCATTCGCATTTAAAATTCCTCGTCGACATGCATGGCAGCAGGGACAGATGGCGCACACAACATCATATGGCGTGATGTGTCGTGGTATCCAAATAGCAGTGTTGGTACAGATCCATAACGAGACTTCGGCACATGTGCACACAAATGACTCAGGGAAAAAGAAGATACAGGTCGAAGTCCTGACTTCCAAGAAAAACTATAACTGAAAAGATGCTTGGAAATATATAGCCTCCTAGCACACGCATGCGCGTCGACTTAGTACAACGTGTACAGTCATGTGCAGGCGTAATAACCAAGAGCTACGCTCGGCCACCTTGATGCGTGCGCTGCGCACTTGTCTCAAGAATTGAAGTTCTTTGCTTGAAATTTCTGTTGATGAAGCCCTGACGCATGAGTTCCCGCAGTGGCAATTTTCTTGGCCTCGGCAATTTTCCTTGTAGTAGTTTTCCCATGACTTCTACCGACTTTGAAGCATTGGTCAAAAATAGGCGTACATCCACACTTCTTACAATGCGCGCTTAAATGACCGGCGGCACTAGTTTGTCACATAGTCACGCTTCTGCCCGTTTGGCTTACGTACTTATCACCACAAGGAAACGAGCAAGAGTAAATCGCTTCGATATATTACGAGGTAAAAAGCGGTTCTTGAGGTTTGTTTCACACACTTTTTTGGCAGAATTGTAGCTCATCTTGCATAATGAAACCAGTTTGTGGGGTACCAAAAGCAAGACCTGAATATTTGATTTGCTTGCAAGCTTCTTTAGGCGGTGCGAGTTGTAGTGCATATATGGTATGATGCGTAGGTTGGCTTAGTTCTCGAACATCGGCCGTTCCTTCCTGACTGCTCACTTCAGTGTTTTTTAAGGACTTTAGTGACGCTTCGGCCACCGAGGTTTCGCCTGCAAAAACATGGCTTACCGCAAGCATCCCTGAATTTGTATTACCTTTATTGTATATTTCATGTGCCAGAATTATAAAAAATAAAAATGCCCCCACCTCCCCGAAGGGGAATCGTGAGGAAATGCGAATGCATTTCGCGCGCGCTTCACTCCATTTATATATGCTGGTTGTGGTTCGAAGAAGGAAAAGGCGCCTAATTTCTGCAGCCCGGTCGGGAGCACGGCGCAGCGGCTGTTTTTTTTTCTTTTTTTATTGCGGCAGCTCCGCCGAGCTGCCACGATGCGAGCGCCCTCACGCACCCGAGCGCGCTCCTCCTCTCCACTTCTGCCATCGCCTTGAGAGGCGCCCAGCCAGCGAACGGTCAAGAGTGAGGCGCGAGCGGACTGGAGAGTGGGGCGCAGGGAGGAGAGAGAGCGAACGGCGAGAGAAGGAGCGGCGAAGCACTGCACCTATCCTCCTCCTCCGCGGACAACGCCGGACAACGCCGTACAACGCCGGACAACGCCGCCTGACATAGCGCGGCTAAGAAATGCATTCGCATTTAAAAAAAACTCTGCATGGTTGATCCCTCCGTCATCGGAATCGGTAAACACGGAAGTAAACCGTGTCCTCATTTTAGTATATACTTGACTATTTATTGTACATTGATGTGCGAGAGTTTGCACAATGTTGTTGTTTGGCAGCTGTATCACCGTTAGACGTGGATGCACGCAGGTTTGCGCCTTGTGGCACATCTCCAATCCGTCGACTAACGCCCGTGATCTTGACTTGAACCTTGCGGTACATGTAGTTAACATCCACCCGGACATAGTACAGGGTGAATCCCGCGCAAAGATGGCATCAACAAGCGCGTAATTAACGGTGGTACTCGATATGCACTGATTCGAAGCACCGTCATCTGTCGAGACAAACGCCAAGGCGTGCTCTCCCCAGTAATAGGGTAACCTACGCTTTTGCGGATGCATACACCACGTAACGCCTCCGAACGCGAAGCTCTTTGTTTGTCATAACTGCGGCCGCTTGTCTCCTCGGCGAATGCTGCGCAGTGGTGAAGTACTGTTTTGTGCCTCAGTGTACTTCGTCCGCTCGTGAAAAGGGCGTTGGCTTTCACAACTATCCTAAGGACCCGAAGCTAAATAAAAAAGTGGATAGTCAATCTCAGAATGGGAAAGCGCCCCACGCCTTCATCTACCGTGTGCAGCAAGCACTTCGCTGACAGTTACTTCTGCTACACACCGTACGCGCCACTCTTCGGTAAGCTTGTAACCGTGTTTGAGTGCCTCGCCAGTATTAAGGCGAAAGCCTTCGATGTCGCATGCTCACGTCCGTCCGGTGTCCGTCCGGTGTCCGTCCGGCGTCCGGTGTCCGTCCGTCCGTCCGGATGTCCGTCTGTCTGTCCGTCCGTCCGGATGTCCATCCGTCCGGATGTCCGTCCGTCCGTCTGTCCGTCCGTCCGGATGTCCGTCCGTCCGGATGTCCGTCCATCCGTATGTCCGTTCGTCCATCCGGATGTCCGTTCGTCCGTCCGGATGTCCGTCTGTCCGTCCGTCCGTCCGGATGTCCGTCTGTCCGTCCATCCGGATGTCCGTCCGTCCGGATGTCCGTCTGTCTGTCCGTCCGTCCGTCCGGATGTCCGTCTGTCCGTTCGTCCGTCCGGATGTCCTTCCGTCCGTCCGTCCGGATGTCCGTCTGTCCGTCCGTCCGTCCGGATGTCCGTTTGTCCGTCCGTCTTTCCGTCAGTGGAATGGCCACACGCTTTTCGCCGAACACACTTTGGAGTGTACAAAGTGTCCTTCAATTTTTTTAGCAATTTATTGCACGCAGGCTATAAGCCCAGGCGACTTACACTAGGTGCGGTGCCGTTCCAAAACCTGCCGCGAAGGCCCCTAGTCAAGGAGCCGACGGCGACGCGGCCTCCGAATAGCCTCGCAGGTAAGCGTGCCTCGTGGTGGTGTGGTGGTGGTAAACATTTTTATTTCTGAAAATTAACCAGAGTTGCTGCATATTGCATGCTTGAGTGGCCAGACCCTATTCCGGGACGCCAATGGAGCAGGCCGCTGCCCGAGCGCGCCTCACCAAGGAGCGTTGAGCATCCAAGGTAGAGCAGCCGAGCAGGTACTCCTCCCAAGCCTCTCTAGTTGGGATGGGAAAGGGGGGATGAAAAAAAATTACACCATCTCCCGCTAAAGGCAACCATGTGTAGATGTGAAGCAGCGGGCGCTAACGCTTACACTGGCGGTGGCGTTCACGCTGGCGCTATCGCAGCGTTGCGCAGGAGAGAAAACTGAGGAGGCGCAAAGCACGCAGTGATGGACCGGTGTTTCCTGCTGGAACATGCCAATCGCTGCTAATGGGCAATGAGAGACAGAAGACTCCGACTGGACACAGAGACCCGCAGTGCGCTTTTAGTTAACGCGCACGCTGCGAATTTTTATTGTTCAACAACGCACAGGAGAAATCTCCCACCGGCACCACATTGGAGGTCAAGATCCATTGCCATATATACGGGATGGACAGTGAACGGTTGTGCAGCGCGAGCAGTCGGTTTTTTCAACCAAGATTAATTATATGTTCACTACAGAATAGTGATGTTTGCGTAGCGCATAGCTGTCCTGATGTGTATGTACCCGTGATCACTGAAATGTTATTATGTTTTTGTTTTTGTACATAGTGTAAATAAACTTTTTTCTAAACAGAAACTTCGCCAGCAGACGCTGCCTGCGTTTGCGTCGTGTGGCGAGAGAGGGGGGAGCGTAGGAGAGAGAGGGGGACGCGCATGCGCAGTGGGGTGTGGACGCTGTGGGCAGGGATGCCTAGAGGAGAGAGGGGGGGAGCGTAGGAGAGGTGAGAGAGGGGGGGACGCGCATGCGCATTGGGAGCGTGGGCAGGGATGCCTAGAGAGGAGAGAGGGGGGGGAGCATAGGAGGGGAGAGAGGAGGGGCGGCGCATGCGCAGTGAGGGTGTGGATGCCGCGGGGAGGGATGCCTAGAGGAGAGAGAGGGGGAGAGGTTTTTTATTTTTTATTTTTTTTTGAAAGGGTTTGCGCATGCGCAGTAAGGGGAGGTCACGCCGCACACCACCACCGGATTAAGCTTTCGCCATAAGATGCTTCACATCTAAAAAATGCCCCCACCTCCCCGAAGGGAATCGTGAGGAAATGCGAATGCATTTCTTGCGCCGACACCGACTTCTGCCATCGCCTTGAGAGGCGCCCAGCCAGCGAACGGTCGAGAGCACGGTGTAAGAAAAAAATGCCCCCACCTCCCCGAAGGAATCGTGAGGAAATGCGAATGCATTTCGCGCGCGCTTCACTCCATTTATATATGGCGGTTGTGGTTCGAAGAAGGAAAAGGCGCCTAATTTCTGCAGCCTGGTCGGGAGCACGGCGCAGCGCCTGTTTTTTTTTCCCTTTTTTCGTGTTTTTTTTTCTTCTTTGTTATTTATTTTTTTAATTTTTTTCTTAATTTTCTTTTCTTTTTTTGTTCTTTTTTTTTTCTTTTTTATTTTTAAAAATTTTTTTTCATATATAGCTCCGCCGAGCTCCCGCGATGCGAGCGCCCTCACGCACCAGAGCGCGCTCCTCCTCTCCACTCACTATAACACCTGCCGAGGCCACCGCGGATAACGCCAACGCCGGATGCCTGACATAGCCTCCGATTAAGAAATGCATTCGCATTTAAAACTGGGGGATGTGTAAAGCACGCAGCGATGGAGCGGTGTTTCCTACTGGAACATGCCAATCGCTGCTAATGTGCAATGAGAGACAGAAGACTCCGACTGACACAGAGACTCGCAGTCCGCTTTTAGTTAACGCGCACGCTGCGAATTTTTATTGTTCAACAACGCACAGAAGAAATATCCCACCGGCACCACCTTGGAGGTCAAGATCCATTGCCATATATACGGGGTGGCCAGTGAACGGTTGTCCAGCGCGAGCAGTCGGTTTTTTCAATCCAAGAAACTCGCTAGCAGACGCTGCCCGTGTCGGCGTTGCGAGGCGAGAGAGGGAGAGAGGGAGAGGGGGGAGCGTAGGAGAGCAGAGAGAGAGAGGGTGGGGCGCGCATGCGCAGTGGAAGTGTGGACGCTGCGGGCAGAGATGCCTAGAGAAGAGAGGGGGGGAGCGTAGGAGAGGAGAGAGAGGTGGGACGCGCATGCGCAGTGGGGAGTGTGGACGGCGCGGGCAGGGGATGCCTAGAGGAGAGAGGGGGAGCGTAGCAGGGGAGAGAGGGAGGGGAGGCTCATGCGCAGTGAGGGTGTGGTTGCCGCGGGGAGGGATGCCTAGAGGAGAGAGAGGGAGAGAGGAGGTTTTTTTATTTTTGTTTTTTTTTTTTGAAAGGGTTTGCGCATGCGCAGTAAGGGGCGGTCACGCCGCACACCACCACCACCGGATTAAGCTTCGCCATAAGATGATTCACATCTAACACCTGCCGGCGCGCACACCTCCTCAACCTATCCTCCTCCTACGCGGACAACGCCGCACAACGCCGGATGCCTGACATAGCCCGACTATGAAATGCATTCGCATTTAAAAGGAAGTGGGTTGGCAGGGCACGAAGCGACGACGTGGTAGGTGTCGGCCAGGACCTGACAGGTCGAGCAGGTGCCATTGATTTCCGGCAAAGTGCCTGGCGACCGCCGGACTGAGGTAGGTGTTCGTCTGTAGGCGGCGTAGTAGTCGTTCGTCTGCTTTCTCCAGACCACGTGCGGGGGTCCGGGTAGAGGCGGCGCGAATCCCGGTAATAGGGCCAGAATTTCGCGGAAGCGCGTCAGGTCTGTCTTAGGGCCTCTACTCTTCTTAATTTACATTAACGATCTACCATTGCATGTATCCTGTAACTTTCGTATGTTTGCAGATGACTGTGTAATCTACCGATCAGTAACCAACATTCATGACCAAACACTAATTCAGCATGATCTTAACAACATACAAACATGGTGTAACCGTTGGTTAATGAACTTAAATCCTAGCAAATGTAAGCTTGTTTCTTTTTCTCGCCGCCGTAACCCTTTTGAGTTCACCTATTCCATCGCCAATGTTCCCATACAATCAGTTCAATCATTCAAATACCTCGGCATCACCTTGGCTCATGACCTGTCCTGGCGTCATCACACTACTAACATCATCTCGTCCGCTAATAAATCACTCGGGTTTCTCAGACGGAACTTACGCCATACTCCGCCTCATGTCAAGACGCTTGCATACAAATCATTTGTCAGGTCCAAACTCGAGTATGCATCTTCCGTCTGGAGCCCTCATCAAGCATACATAATAAAAGAACTCGAATCACTTCAAAATCGGGCTACCAGGTTCATTCATTCTGCATATTCGTATGACATCAGCATCTCATCTCTGAAGGTGGAATCTGGTTTGGAAACCCTTGCTTCACGCCGACAGTGTGCCACCCTCTCTTTTTTCATATGTTTTATTTCAGTTCACTGAATCATCCACCGTACATCACGCCCCCTTCGCACATATCTCATCGCACTGGTCATCCTTCACAAGTCGCAATACCACGTACCCGGACCACTGCATTCCAAGCCTCCTTTTTCGTACGAGCAGCAAAAGACTGGAACGGCCTTCCTAATGCCATCTGTGTCATCACTAACCCATCTATGTTTGCCGAAGCCATTAAGAACACCGATGTATAGTTTTTTTTTTTTTTGTTCTTGTTGTTTTGTTAAACACCACCCCTTATGTAATACCCCTAAAGGGGGTCTTTAAGGTAATAAAAGTGGAAGTGAAGTGAAGTATTGCCAGATTCCGTCTCGGGGACATGGAGCGGCAGCGGCCCGGATGAGAGAAGCGCGGCCCTCGGTTGCCGGGCAGGCCCGAGTGGCCTGGGGTCCATACTATGCGAACGGGGTGAGGGTTAAAGCGCGAAGAGGCTGCCCAAAGCAGGTGAGCCGCCAGCGGGGCGATAGAACCCTGAAGGTATTGGGAACAGGCCGAGTGCGAGTCCGTCAAGATAATGCGTGAGGTGGGATGAGAGGCGGCCAAAGCAATGGCAACCTCCTCAGCTTGCGTTGCAGTGTCGGCTCTAAAGGAGAGGCCATCAACGTGGTTTCCCGTAATCACGGCGGCCGTGAAGTGACCCTGAGGGGGAGGGGCCCTGAGACGTCCACGTAGAAAACGCCAGGGCGATCGGAGTGTCGCGGCATGAAGTGCCGCATTCTACGGCCGGAATGTAAGCGCAGCTGAGCGGCGTAGGATGTCTGAGACAACGCATGCATTTGGATCGTGTACGTACTGTCCATACGCATTTTACCCATGAAGACAAGGGCGCGCCTAGCGGACTGCTCATCTTAAATTCGTAAGCCAAACCTGCTGCCGCTGTTATAAGTACACGTTCTCTAACGGTTTTCACCTGAAGTAGTGCAGACACTTTTTTAAAAAAGTGGGGCTCCTTAAGTTTTTCGTTATGTCACGTGCCTGAACAGAATTCAGCTTGCCTTTGCCCCGCTGCGTTGTATGTTACGTTACACGTAGATATTGCCTCACCCTGCTTTGCACGAACAGAGAGCATTCGCCACTTAATTCACTGCCATCGATCACGACGGAGACGTTGCGTGGCGGGTTCACAGTCTACTTGTTTGCAGGACGAGCGCCGCGACGGTTATGCGATCTTCCGTTGACGGCCTCGACCGTGCATTCAACCACTTGGCCTTCGTCGTACACCGCCTCGCCCTCGATGAGACACCGCGATGGTTCGCAAGCTTTATCGGCATACTTGTAGATGCTGGAGAAAGGCACTCTTAGTGAAATATCGAAAGAAACACCCGAACTAATTAGTATCGTATGGTGGAAAAGTGTAGATAACGAGCAAGAACACTCACACATAGTTTTATTTTCTTACCAGCAATGCGGTCGGTGGCATCGGCGCACTCGTCGGCCATCCGGCGGATTTCCTGGTCCTGTCGTTTGGACTTCAACTAAAACAAGTTCATAATTGCACTCGAAAACATTCGTTGCAGGAGTTCGTTGACCCTCGCGAGGCTGTTCGTTCGACAAGGTTCCCGCCTGAAGCAGACTATCCTCGTGCAAGAGCCGCGGCGGCTGCAGCGCGGTTGAGAGCGGAGTCCCCGCTCCGACGTCACACGCGAGAGGGCGCCACTCCAAGACCTCGAGGCGAATAGCACGCAATCGAGACGCGTCCGATAGAGGGCGACTCTGTAACTCCCCTCCCCTAATAATCTATCCGTTTCACATAAATTACAGCATGTGTTTTAAATTGTTATTTGTAGCAATGCACTTTTCTTGGGATAACAATTATATCCACACTCCTGGCGGATTTTTGAAGTTGCCATCACCGTCATGTCCTGGACCTGTATATGTATGTATATATTGATTGAAAAGAGGCACAAAGAAAAATAAATCAGAATATAAAAATTCCGAAGAACCCGACCGGGCACTCGTACAAGGGACGCTCCGCAGAGCGCTGCGTTAGTCAGCTCAACCAGGCGCCCTGAATGGGCTGGCGTAATAATGGCGAGCTATTTATATACACCATTTACCGCTGACGGTACACAGATCGTGTTTGCTATCACGCAACGCTCCTACATTTTCATTCGATTTGAAAACTGCGCTGGAGACGCGCACGAAAAAGTAATCCCTTTCTCTACCAACTCGTGATGTGGAGCGAGAAAAAAAAAAGAAAAAAAAAAGGACACCGGGAGCACCTTGCGTCAGACGCCACCGCCTGGCAGGAGACGCAGCGGGATCACTCCACGCGCCGTTGTTTAAAAGAAAAAAAATATCTATGAGCGTTGGGTTTTCAATTGTTGACACTTGCGGTGAGTTGCTCAAACACAAGGGCATAAAACTGTTAAGAAAAAAATTATACAATCGTGCGACGCTACGAGCACATGGAAACAGTGTCTATACAAGAAGGACAGTAACATACACAAATGACTAAGCACAATGTACATGACCAAGTCCATAGGGTGCCTCTAACATACGCAACTGTCTAGAAAAAATTTATTTACACTATGTACAGAGCATAAATTATGCATGACATATCAGTGCACAGGTATACATTCACATTTTCACCATTGTACATCACAAAAACTAAAACTAACACTTTCCCATAGGGCGAACAGCAGAAGTCAGATCAGCATAACAAAAAAATGCACATAGCTGACAAATGACTAATACAGAACAGGTCGAAAGGGTAAGGAGACAAGTACACCAACTCCGACCCGATGGTGCGGCCTAGCACCATGTAGGCCGAAAAAATAAGTTGGACTCGTTCATTCTGAACGTCAACAAAAGGGCATGACCAATGGTGCAGAAACTCGCGCTCTCCCAAAAAGAAAAGCTCCTCCGAGAGAAACGCGAGGATCTCGCGCCTCATGCGCCCCAATATTGGCCATAAGGCCCGTCGACGGCAATTCCCAGCGACGGCTTCGCAGCGGTTGCGCCAAAGGCTGAACAGGCCGGCAACTACAAAGAGTGCCGCGAAGAGCCCTCGTGGGAACCGGCCGTCGGACACGAACCCTCGGACACCCTGCCCACGAAAACCAGCATGGACCGCACGCCAAAAGGCGGGCGACCACGCATTAGATCGTCGCATGTCGGTTGGTCTGAACCATGACGCAGTTGGGGCAAGTGGAGGTGCGTACCACCTGCCATCGTTGCAGCCGATCTAGAGTGGGGAGCAAGCCCCAGCCCCATCGCCAAACAAAGTCACGGAGGTGACCCGGCAACGCCGCTGCGACCATGTGCTTCCAAGAGCGAGTC
Source organism: Rhipicephalus appendiculatus (assembly GCA_030522465.1). Taxonomy (NCBI): domain Eukaryota; kingdom Metazoa; phylum Arthropoda; class Arachnida; order Ixodida; family Ixodidae; genus Rhipicephalus; species Rhipicephalus appendiculatus. Next base: position 41,260 of record JALIZH010031599.1, read on the forward strand.
ATTACCGCATGCCGGTGTCGGGGTACCAAAGGCTGCACAAGGGCGGTCATTGTGTCCACCACTTTCGCTTCGGTTACATCGATCTCGGGGCATGTAGTCTCTAGACGGTGGTGGAAGGCCAGGAGGGCACGATACACAGTCGGTAAATGGGAGGACTGCGGACCACAGTTGATAGGACCAGCGGGCACTAGGACACGTAGGGATGGACCTAGGTGGTAACGTGCGAGTGTCTGCGCAGGCGTACCATCATTATTTAAAACGCGCAATAAAGTGTGGAGAGACAGGATGGAAGCCGTAACGGCCACGTCGGGGAACGCGAAGCCTCCTCGGCTGCGCGGTTGCGCTAACGTGGGGCGCGATAATAATTCCGTACCACCGGACCAAAAGAACGAGGTGATTAAACGTTGAACTTTCTGTGAAACGCGGAGTGGGGGTTTGACTGTGTGACACAAGTACCAAAATTTGCCGAGGTAGACCGATTGCGACAAGTACCGGCGTTCTAAAAGGGGAAAATCAAAGTGCTTAGCAGCGTCTATGTTTTGTGTTAGAGCTTGTATAACAGATGTCCAGATATTTTCCCTGTGAAAGGGCGAACACACAACACGAGCGCTGTTAAATAGTGCTTTGATAGTGACTAGATAACCCCTTTGCTTGTGCACACGTTTCGTCCCCTCGTCTTTTCATTTTTCTTGTTTTCTTGGATGATCTTTCCAAATAAATTTTTCAGTTGCGAGTATTTTCCTGTATACCGTAAGCATTGTAAGTGACACCTAGTATCTCCATGGTGGGGGACCATTGCAAAGGCAATGTGATGTTAATACGCCCGGCAGGGTTTCCAATGAAGAAATACTGGCTTTTTGACAAATTTAAACGAGCACCAGAAATCACACCATAATTGGAAAAGGCATTCAGGACGTGCTGCAGTGACTGTTCGTTGTGTATGTAGAGAGTAATATCATCGGCATAGGCAGTTACTTTTACTTCAGTGCGGCCAGGGAGGGGTAAGCCACGGATCTGTGGATCTCGTTCGATGGCCCTTAAAAAGGGTTCTAAGGCAAGGACGAATAAGACGGGGGAGAGAGGACAACCCTGACGGACTCCTCGTGTAACCTGGAATGGGCGGCTCTCTCGCAAATCTAGGAAAAGGGTACTCTCGGAGTTAGCGTACATAGCATGAATGAGGCGGATGAACTTGGCAGGAAAACCGAATGCTTGTAAGACGTTGAATAAATAGGCATGTTCAACGAAGTCAAAAGCTTTTTCCTGATCTAAGGGGAAACCAGTAACCCCTGTGCGCATCGTCCAATGGTGTACTGTATTATATATGCCACGCGTGAGCCAGGTATGACTATGAATGTTGCGGCCCGGAATGGAACATACTTGGTGGGGAGCTATTAGCGATGGAAGAGACGGACTGATTCGGCGTACCAGAATGTTAGCGAGGAGTTTGTAATCCGAATTGAGAAGGGTGATGGGGCGCCAATCTTCGGGTCGCGTGGATTGGGAGTCTTTCTTGGGTATCAGTGTGATACGGCCACTGCGGAAAGAGTGCGGGAGGGAAAGATCGTGAAAACAGCGCCTGATGACACGTGACATAAATGGGCCAATAATGGGCCAAAACTGGATGTAGAACTCGACGGGGAGGCCATCGGGTCCAGGGGCCGTACCTTTTTTCATTGCATCTAAGGCTTCTTTGATTTCAGAATCCGATGGTGGCGATAGGAGAGTGTCAGAATCCGCGTTGGAGTAACGGGGTAAATTTTGTAGGGGGGGGTGCAACGAACCCCCCTGCCGCAGCTGACTGGGCCATCAATTCAAAGTGGCGCGTGAAAGCCTGGAAGTCGCGTGAGCCATTAGCGGCAGGAGCTATAGGGTGTAGCGTGTGTGCAGGCGAGCCGCACGGACGGAAGAGCGCCCGGCGTGCATACCGGAGGACCTCAGGGTGCGCACATGGCGCACGTCTGCAGCGCCAAGCTGCCGCTGGGGAGTGAAGAGGCGCGCATTATACGCTGGTACCTGTCCACTAGCTCTGCTTGCCATGCACGCATGACGGGAGAGGGGCAAGGGTCTCGGTGGGCAATGCGGATTTTCTGCATTAAAACGTTAGCGTCTTGCGTCACACGAGCGCGAAGTGCCCTACCCGACGCACTACAATGGTGACGCCATTGTTCTTTTAAATGATCCCAGTCAGTAAGATCTGCGCCAATAAGTGATGCGCGTAGTGCTCGGGACAAACCCTGGGCCGTCTGAAGGTCTTGAAGGACGCGGCAATCCAGACGCCATGGCCGCTGAACCGCCGGCGTCCCCGCAGGCAGGTGTAGGGTCAGTGCAACCGGACGATGGTCACTTATATACACGGGCGTAGGTGGTAGCGACAGCACCTCGAAATTGCGTACGAAGGCCATGAGGCCGGGGGATACATATGCTCGATCAAGCCGACTGCTCGATGTCGCGCGACGCCAAGTATAAACATACCTCCCACCATACGTACGGTCATGTACATCAGTCAGTAACAACTGTTGTACGAGACGCTCAAGTTCTTTAGCATTCCAGTTAGACCGGCCGCGACCTGGACCTCGGGCATCCGCGTGGGAGTCTAAGACACAGTTAAAATCTCCTAAAAGTACCAAATGCCGAGAATTTAAAAGGTAAGTGTCGAGAGAGAGCGAAAAAAAGTGGCAGAGTTTGCGGACACTGCCGGCCCATAGACGCCAACAAATCTGATGCGCAAAGAAAAGAATGTTCCTGTAAAGCTTTACTTCACCGCATGCACCAAACACTTTTTTTGTCCATTTGGCTGTCCTTGCTTTTGCTGTCGAAATTGCCGAGTACAGATGTTATCCCTGAACATGTGCCTACATTTCAAGAGGTATATGACATCAAGAAAAATATTTCCACGCATAAATATCCGCAATGGCGCTGCGGGATTAGCGGGATAATTTTGCAGGGGATTGTTCCGATGCATTTATCGGTCAAGCTATTTCGCAAATTTACAAAAACACGTGACGACTGGAAGCTAAGGTTGCCTCTCACAAACACCAGAAAAAGAGGAAATTATCCAGCGTTCTGATTGGTAGGTTCTATGTATCTCAAGAAGAGGAAAATTCAGAAGCGATAAAAAAAAATTGACCGAAATTCAACGCTATTGTAACACTACGTCCGCCCTTCGAAAGCGTGGTAAAAAATTTTTTTTCGAGATTACGAAGACTTAGGTAAGATATGAGTGACTTAATGTTGCGCTAGTTGCAACGGGTGATGTGGGAGAAATTTTTTTTCTGTAGACGGAAAAGTGGGACGTATATGTCCCGCTGCCGCACAAAGGGCTAACGGGGGACGCAGCGGGCGTTGGATGTGGGCGTCGCGTCCTCTGTGTTGTGATTAGAGCTGTGCGCCGCCGCGCCGCGCCGACGCCGCTGCCTGTTTTTTGCTCACGCCGATCGCGCCGCCGCCGCCGCCGCGCAATATCTTCGGCGCGCCGCCGGTAGCCTTTCGTTTTAACCCGAACGGGGAACCGGGGCATAAAATACATCACTTCACTTGGCAAGCTTTTCTCTATGTGTCGGTGTAATGGACTTTCCATTCAGCCGCCGCTGATTGGAGGGAAGCTCGGCCAGCAGCGTGCCCCTTCTTTCCGATTCTTCCTCTTCGACGTCATTATGACGTCACGAAGTTTTCACAACTCTTGGCTCAAATTAGAGGAACGGAATGCGCTTCAACCATAGAGGGAAAATATAGTCGAGAGCACGCCTAGCATCCATAAGTTAACCTCCTCCGAAGCCACTACCACTTCGGGCTCGTGTCACAATTCCCATCATGCTCTTGTTTGTTTTGCTTTTTCATGGTGAGCTCATGCGTAAATAAAAGAAAATTCACGAGCGAACGGCTCACGTTCACAGACCAACCTCCTCCGACGCCCCCTCCCCTCGTGCTCCAAGCTCTGGTCAAAGTTTCCAGCATGCTCCTGTTTCATTTTTTATGGCTGGGGAGTTATTCTCGATGTGTCCCCCTAGTGAACTGTCCATTTCGGCCGCAGCTTATTGGCTGGAGTTCAGTGACCAGTGCGCTCCCTGTTTCCGGATCATCTTCCGGAACGTCATTTTGATGCCACAAAGCTGTCACAACTCTCGACACTAATGAGAGGGACGAAATGCGCTTCAACGCAACGAACGCAGCGCCCAGACATCCGCTTTTGGGCGTACATCTCGGATGCTGTGCATAAATTCTGATTGGGTAAGCTATCGAATTAGGTTTAATGCGACCGCCCGTCTAAACCTGCGAAGGTCGGTACGCATTCCCTGCATGGTTCTCAAACATCTGGGACACATTCATAAGCAAGTTCAGACTTGACAAAAAAGTTCCTGTTCCTGTAAATTTCGTCCACTTTCTTCTTACGCTGGGAATGTGCTGACGGGTTCGGGGCATTGACGTGGTATATATATATATATATATATATATATATATATATATATATATATATATATATATATATATCTGGGTTTCAACGTCCCAAAACCGCGGTATGATTGAGGGGCGCCG